>CAUYQV010039804.1:0-18123 GCA_963574575.1 Galagoides demidoff | reverse complement strand
TTTTTTTTTTTTTTTTTTGAGACGGAGCCTCAAGCTATCACCCTGGGTAGAGTGCCATGGCATCACAGCTCATAGCAACCTCCAACTCCTGGGCTCAAGCGAGTCTCCTGCCTCCGCCTCCCAAGTAGCTGGGACCACAGGTGCCTGCCACAATGCCCAGCCATTTTTTGGTTGCAGCCATCATGGTTGTTTGGTGGGCCCGGGCTGGGGATTCGAACCCACCACTTTAGGTGTACGTGGCTGGCGCCTTAGCCGATTGAGCCACAAGAAAATATTTTTCTTAATAACTGAAAGGCAAAAATACAAAATATCAAAATTTGTGGGACTCAGTATCTAGAAGAAAACTGATAAGCTTTAATTGCAAAATACAATATTTAAATTCATAATTTAAGAACCTCCACAAAGAAATGTTGAGTTTCATAAAACATTTAAGAAAGAAATAATACTAATCTTACATAAAGTCTTTCAGAAAATAGAAGGAATCTTCCCAATTAATTTCTGAGGTGAAACACCCATGATACCAAAACTGGACACTAAAAAAAATATGAATTGGGCGGCGCCTATGGTTCAAAGGAGTAGGACACTGGCCCCATATACTAGAGGTGGCGGGTTCAAACCCAGCCCCAGCCAAAAATTGCAAAAAAAAATTAAGAATCAAGATCCCTCATGGACATAGTCACAAAAATACTTAAGCAAAATATCAACAAATTGAATCAAGCCATGTAGAAAAATAATAATACATATAAAGATCAACTGGAGATCATCTATCCCAGGGATACAGAGCTGGTGAACATGTGAACATCAATCAATGTAACTGACCACGTTAGCAGAATAAAAGGAAAAAAATCAATAAATACAAACAAAGCAACTGCCACAATGTAATACCCATTCATGATGAAATAGAAGGTAATTTCCATAAGTTGATAAAGGGCTACTAACAAAAACCTACAGTTATTAATAATATCATAGTTAATAGTTAAAGATGGGTAGCTTTCTTCTAAAGATCAGGAACAAAACAAGGATGTCAGTACTTAACACTTCTACTTAACACTACATTAGCTGTAACAGCCAGTGTGGTAAGGTAAGAAAAAGAAGTAAGAGCCATAAAGACTGGAAAAGAAGAACAAAACTGTCTTTATTCATGAATGACATGATTGTGTATGCAAAAAGTCTTACAAAATGTGAAAAACTATTAGAACTAAAAAATAAATTTAGAAAGGCCTCAAGATATAAAGTGTCACAAAAAAACAATTTTTAAATACCAGTATCAGACAAATACAAATGAAATAAAATCCAAAATACTACTCATAAAGCCATCAAAACATTATAAAATTCTTAGAGGCTTTCCCCAATGGTCTGAAATGGCATCCGTGTCATATACTGAATTTCCCTATGAGTGGATTCTATTCCTTTATTCTAGTTGTTTACCTAGACAAATACTACTACTATCTCAATTTTGCTAACATAATTTATTTCAACATCCAGTAGAGAAAGACCCTCATCTTATTCTTCTTCAGAATAGTCTACCTGTTCTTGGCCCTTGCTTTTCCAAATAAATTTTAGAATCAACCTCTCTATTCCTTTCAACCTGTAATGTATTTGACCCATCCAGTATCATTTTGCACTTTCCCAAGACAATGTTAGGATCTTATATGATGATTGTTTGTTTTTGCTTTTTTGGCTGAGGCCGGGTTTGAACCTGCCACCTCTGGTATATGGGGCCCGTGCCCCACTCCTTTGAGCCACAGGCGCCACCTGCTACATGATGAATTTTAATCCTTTATAGATGGTATAATTTAAACCACATAAAGTATTACTGTTTTTTGTAGTGTTCACTTAGACTCACCCACATATTTGTCTTTGCTGCTCTTCATTTCTTCCTGCGCCTATGACCTTCCACCAAAGATAATTTTCTTCTGTCTGATTAATGTTCTCTAGTGCTCCCTTTAGAGTACACCAACTAGTAACAAATTATTTCCATCTCCCTTTGTTAATCTCAAAGTGTTTTTATTTTATCTTTATTTCTGAAAGATATTTCTACCAGGCATAGATTTCTAGATCACCAGTTATTTTAAGACCTTAGCTCTCTTAGTCCTTTGTTTTTTGGGTTCAGCATGTTCAGTTGAGAAGGCAGCTATCACAATAATTGTTGTCCCTGTTCGTGTCATTTTTTTTCCTTGCTGTCTTTAAGTTTATATTTTTGGTTTATTACTTATTTTTGTTATAAGGTATCTATGCATAGCTTTCCTTATATTTATCCTGCTTTTGTTTTAGAGGGCTTCTTGAAATTTGTAGTGTGTTTTACTTTTTAATCAATTTTGAAAAATTCTCACCCACTATCTCTTCAAATACTGCTTCTGTCCCATTCTCCCTCTCTTTTCCTTTTAAAACTCCAATTACAAAAAAATTAGACCTTCTTACTCTAACAGTATGACTCATCCTCTGTTCTCTGAATTTGTATCCTTATGTCTCTTCCCTCCTTCCTCCCTTCTCTCTCCTTTTCCCCTCCCTTCCTATATTCTGCCTAGTTTTTCTCTTTAGTAGAGTTTGTCCAAATGACCTGGTCATTACTATTAGTGCAAACCTCCTATATACAGCTTTATATCCCACTTTACCTAAGATTATAGTGTAATTTTCCCATGCTATTATTCTTCTAAAACACATTAAGTTATATTATCATTCCTTATAAATATATGCTCACCTGTTGTTCTAGGATCATATTCTTTTCTCGCTCTACATTGAGAACCATTCTCTTAGTATATTCTAGTTGCTTCTCTAGAAGGATACAACGAGATTGGGCTGAGCATAACTGTATACTTATATCTACGAAAGACAAAATAATGAGTCAATTCATTGATTATTATAGGAATCAGAGATTTAGTTATCATAAAAAATATAATATGTGAATTGTTTTGCTCTTGAGCAAAAAGTTCAAGGCTTCTTTTAGCCCTAAGTATTGCCTCTCCCAGAGTTAATAACATACATTTTGTGACTACATCATTAATTATATATAATTGATTTAATATACTGTCTCCCCCTAAAAATATAGAGGGCATACTTCCAAAAGGGAAGGATGTCAGTAACTTCTGGGATGATAAATATCCTGGTTGTTACTGGGAAATAATATCATCTAGAAAAATAGAGGATGTAAAGTTTCTTACCGAGTAAGACTTTTTTTCCCTTTCAGGGAAGCCAGGTACATGTATTTTACCACTCCCATTTTCCTGTTTTTGACTATTGATAGCACAGTTAAATCCACGGGGGCAAGTGACCAATTTCTAAGTCTTTAATTTTTTACTTTCCTCAGCTTTTTCTTCTACTTTTTGTTCAATAACCTCAGAAATCTTTTCCTCCCTATTTCTTTGTTTTATTTGTAAGCTGAAACACAAACTAAAGCCTTGTTTATAAGGTCAGTATAGTGTTACCAGAGAAAAGAAGCCATAAGTTTTGAAGTGAAATTACATAAAGGACTTATGTACTAAATTTCTAAAGCTCTTGTGTCCAGATATTCTTGTCATGATTTCCATAGAAGCCTCCATCTACCTGCCTATTTCCTCCAATTAAACTTATTTTCTTCTGGCTAGGCGCCCATAGCACAGTGGTTATGGTGCCAGCCACATACACTAAGGGTGCAGGTTCAAACCTAGCCTGGGCCAGCTAAACAACTGCAACCAAAAAAAAAAAAAAAAAAAAATAGCCGGACCTTGTGGTGGGTACCTTAGTCCCAGCTATTTGGGAGGCTGAGGCAAGAGAATCGCTTAAGCCCGAGAGTTTGAGGTTGCTGTGAGCTGTGACACCACGGTCTACCGAGGGCAACGTAGGGAGACTCCGTCTCAAAAAAAAAAACAAAAACAAAACTTATTTTCTTCTAAAATTAAATTCTTTTTCATTCAATTGTTTTGCGTATTGTCTAATACTAGTATTGCTTTATATTTCAAATTTTAAAATATATTGTTAGCTGAAAACAAAGCATTTCAATTATATTATGGTTTAAATTAGATTTTGTTGCTTAGGTCTGAAAATATTCTAATTTCCAAATACAACTTGTCTAAAAACAATTTTTCTTTTAATTTCACGAATCTATGAACTGAGATAACATATATAAGCCACATCCTGTCCCCACAAATATCAAAATGTCTGAGAACAAGGTTTGAATGTATATAAGAACAAAGATATTTGAGTAAATCTACTTGAACTAGGTTTATCATTTTTAGACTGTAAATTCTGGTAACCCCTCATTTCTGAGAACTATTATATTTCATACCTTTTTTCTGCTTTATCAGTTCCTCATGTGCCAAATTTCTCTCAATTGTTTCATTCTCTAAGGCCTTTTTGTACTGTGCTGCTTCTTTGGAAAGTGTGTTCAGATTATCTTCAGCTTGTGTTCTCTCTAGCTCTAAACGATGAATCTTTTCCTGAAGAGTTTTTAAGGCTAAAATAAGAGCTATTGGGAAAGAAATGTGGTTGATACATTAAGTGAAAGTTTCTGAACAATTATAATCACAGTAACATGAAAAAATGAGCAATATTTTTTGATAATGAGCCACAAAAATGTATAAGTACTGTATAGTACTCATAAAAATGAAACAAGACAAAAACTTCAAAGATAGACAAATTTTCTGCGACAATCTTCTAAAAACTATACATCTATGATGGTACTTAATGATTTTTAGAATTAAGAAACCTTATAATCACTTTAATAAAGTTAATATTGTCATATTAAAGGACTTAAGATAATATACAGTCTGGAAGGCATTTAAGAGTCTAGGGCAGGCGTCCTTAAACTACTGCCTGCGGGCCACACGTGGCCCACCTAGGACATTTATCCTGCCCGCCAGGTGTTTTTGCCGTTTTTGCCACCACCGCCTGTCCTGTTTAGCAGCCTACTCCTCTTGGGGCCCGCAGTCCGGCCCTCTACTGTCTGAGGGACAGTGAACTGGCCCCCTGTTTAAAAAGTTTGAGGACCCCTGGTCTAGGGTATGAATAAAGAAAATTAAAATACAGCCCTTCTATGCTATGAGATATCACCTAAGTTCATGAGAATGGCTAGTATTAAAAAGTCCTGAAATAACAGATGCTGGAGTGGATGTGGAAAGGAACTCTTACACACTCTTGGTGGGACTGCAAACTAGTACAACCTCTATTGAAAACTGCATGGAGATAACACAAACAACTTAAAGTAAACGTACCATCTGATCCAGCCATCCACTGCTGGGCATATACCCAAAGGAAAAACAGTCATTTTATAAAAGGGACACCTACACTAAAGTGTTTACAGCAGCAAAATTCATAATTGCAAAGATGCAGAAACAACCCAAGTGCCCAATAACACATAAATGGATTAAAAAAATGTGACATATGCATACCATGAAGTACTACATGGAGCTATAAAAAATTGGTGATCTAGCAACTTTTGTGACAACCTGGATGGAACTAGAAACCATTCTTCTAAGCATCACAAGAATAGAGAAACATACTCAATACCAAGATGGAACTAATCAATCAACATCTAAGGGGACGTATGGGAGTAAATCTCAATGGAAATCAAGCCGGGGGAGGAATAAGGAGGGGATGGATAAATTCATACCGATTGGATATCAAACTATTTGGGTGAAGGGCACCCTTATAACTTTAACTCAATATGTACAAAAAAAAAGTACGTAAACAAATCATGTGTACCCAATATTTAGAAATTAAAAAAAAAAAGAAATATAGCATCTAGTAATTAACAGGGTAAGTTAGGTTCAAAGTTAAAGGTTTTTCTCAGCTCTTGATGTGTTCAGTTTTATTTATTTATGTATGTATTTTTTTGAGACAGAGTCTCACTTTGTTGCCCTTGGTAGAGTGCTGTGGCATCATAGCTCACAACAAACCTCAAACTCTTGCGCTCAAGTGATTCTCTTGCCTCAGCCTCTCAATTAGCTGGGACTACAGGTACCCACCACAATGCCCAGCTATTTTATACAGACAGGGTCTTGCTCTTGCTCAGGCTGGTCTCAAACTCCTGAGCTCAGGCAATCTACCTGCCTTGGCATCCCAAAGTGCTGGGATTACAAGCATAATCCACCACACCTGGCTGATGTGTTCAGTTTTAATCAAACCACAATTTTTTTTTTTTTTTTTTATGAGACGGAGCCTCAAGCTATCCACCTGGGTAAAGTGCCATGGCATCACAGCTCATAGCAACCTCCAACTCCTGGGCTCAAGCGAGTCTCCTGCCTCCCCCTCCCAAGTAGCTGGGACCACAGGCGCCCGCCACAACGCCCGGCCATTTTTTGGTTGCAGCCATCATTGTTGTTTGGCAGGCCCGGGCTGGGGATTCGAACCCGCCACCTTAGGTATATGTGGCTGGTGCCTTAGCCGATTGAGCCACAGGCGCCGAGCCTGTTTGCCCTTTCTGACCCGTCTCCCCTTCAACACCCTGTTCTTTCATCCATGTACAGGAAAAGGAGTACGGATAAGGGATATCCTAAAAGATGAAGAGACGCTGACACTATTTCTCATAAAAAACATCGGCCTGTCTGACTCAGTTGTCTATCTTCTGGTCAACTCCCAAGTCCGCCCCGAGCAGGTAGGTGGATGTCCTTGGAGCAGAGGCTGAGCGAGGTTTCCACACTCAGGGCCCATGACCTATACCACATATGTAGACTGATACCAGGTCACCTGAGCCAGCACACACTCTCACCACAGGGCTCTGGAGCCGCACACCTCCCAGCAACACTTAAAGCCTCTCAGAGTTTTGTCACTGGAAGGAACCTTAGGGGTCGTGTGGCTCGATCTGCTCTTATAGATGAGGAAACAAAAGTCTACTCATTTATTCAGCAAATATTTCAGAGCATGGGCCGAATAAGACAGGCAAAGCCCTAGAACCTGGGTGACAGTCACATAAGCAGAGGACATGCCATGAGTCTCAGTTGTGACAGGTGCTGGGAGGACAGTCCATCAGAGGCAGGCATTAGAGGGGGATGGCCAGGTGAGGGATGGGACAGTCTTAAATGGGATGCCCAGGAAAGGCTGTTTGAGCATAGCTGATGTGAGGGAAGGCGGCCAGGCAAGCTGACAGGAGGGTTAGGGGCTGAGACTCTGGCAGGGAAGGGCCTGTGTGTATGTGTGTGCTCTGATGGCCTCCTGAGGGCCCAGCACCGGATGCTGCCTCTCTCCTGGACCACTTTTTTCTCTGTGCCCAGCAAACTCCTCCTTCCACTTGCCAGAGCATGTCTGACCTATACCCTTTAAAATGCTTTCTGTCCCTTTTAATAATCTCCTGTATCTATACAGAGCGTTTTCTCCACTGACACATGACTGTCACATCTGTTAGCTCCTTTTTTCCGTGTGACAAACCTGAAATGGGTCAAACAGGTTGGGAGACTTGAGTGTCCAGTGATGGGGTGATTTGTGCACAGCTCTAGGGCTGGAAATGGTCAGAGCCAGAGCAGAGTCCAGGTCTTCTCCATTCTGATCCAGTGTTTCCTGCCCCAGTTCAGTGGCTCTTGAAGTCCAAAGAGGTTGCTAGGAATGCAAATCCCCAGGCCCCAGACTGACTGAGTCCAACACTCTGGGATGGGGCCTAGCGATCTGCCTTTGAACAAGCTTTCCAGGTGGTTCTGCTGGCCTCCCGGCCCCCAGCCTGGGTTTAGGTTCTTAGTGTGATGAACTCAATAAGAATGCGAGATGGGCAGCAGCCGACTCCCCGGGGCCAGCTCTGCTCCTCCTCCAGACTCCCCGGGAGACAGAGACATAGCAGAACGTCAGGGCCTGTGGCTGTCCCAACATAATCTGAGCCAGAGGAAGGGGGGCCCTGCCCCACCTGGTCAGGAAGCTCCTGGAGAGGGGGGGTTCATGCCGGTTGTCAGCACAGTGCGGCCCATACCTGCTTTTCTGCCTTCTCAGAGGTTTTCACAGAGACTAGACAAGGGAATCTGAGGGTCAGCCCAGGGGCGTCGTGAGCACAGCCCCCACAGTGCCCAGGCCCTGCCCAGTCCCCCCACGCCCACCGAGGGCACAGTATTGGCGGCAGCCACAGCTCGTTTTCCTCTCTGCTTTCTCTTCAGCTCATAAAACTCAAGCCCTGGCAATGCCTGTGATGACTTCCAGTTGGTAATAAAAGGGAGATGGAGATAAGGGCAGGAATTTAGGGGAAATTTCTTTCCAGTTCCTTGCTGACGTGACGTTTGGTGTCTAGTGCCATGCCTCTGGTGTCAGGGCTGAGGCCTTTCATGTGGGAGAACAAGGGCCCGGGTCCCCAGATTGTGCCTGTAGTCAGCGTTATTGACTCTGATTAGCTGAGGCTCCCCATCAGCAGGCCTGAGCCCCTTGGGCCCTATGAGGCCCGGCCTAACCACCTGACCTGCATACCCAGCTTCCTCTAGGGCCTACTTGGCTTCTTAGCCCCTTGGTCTATGCACCAGCCTCTCTTCTAGCCCCCAGTTTCTACCTGGCACTGTGCTCCCTCCTCTCCAGAACTGTCAGTGGGAGGCTGAGGCAGGATGGTCCCGAACTCCTGAACTCAAGCAATCTACCTGCCTCAGCCTCCCAGGGTGCTAGAATTATAGGCATGAGCCACCATGCCTGGGTCTTCTTCCACATTTAGAGAACCCTTGTGATTACCTTGGACCCACTCAGAAAACCTAGAATAATCTGTTTATTTAAAACCAGCTCCTTAGCCAACTTAATCCCCCTTGTAATCTTTGTCCCCCTCGCCCTGTAACATGACGCATCCTCAGTTCTGTGGGTCGGTACTTGGACATCCCTTTCCCTACCTCAGCGTTGCCTCTCCTCCTCTCTGCAGTTTGCTCACGGAGTCCCGGACCTGGCGCTAAAGGACATCGCCTGCAGCAAGGCCCTCCTGGAGCGCTTCATCATCTTCAGCCAGCGACACGGGGCGGAGACGGTGCACCAGGCCATGTGTCCCCTCTCCCAGGGCACCCTCCAGTGGGTGGAGGATGCTCTCTATGCCAATGTGGACTTCTTCAAGCTCTTCCGTGTGGTAAGAGAGGGGTGTAGCTGCAATGGAAGGTGATTCCTCAGGCAGCTGGGCCTCCTGAGTTGATCTTGGGGACAGCATGAGCCTGATGTTCAGGACAGTCCTTGACAAAGCTCTGGCCTCCCAGGACCCAATATAGTATTTCTAGAACAGGGATTTCAGGGACCCAGAAATCTCTATTCGGTTGCCATTAGCTATGTGGTTGTTGTGTGTTTGTGTCCACTCCAGACATGGGCTAAATCCTCTTTACCCATGAAGGGAGGAGGTGGCTTGGTTTGACTCCCTGCCCTACCATTTCCTAGCTGGGTGATTATGGGCAAGATATTTAACCTTTGCTGAGCCCATTACTCATCTGTACAACAAAATACAGAGTCGCAGGGAAGATACAGGAAAAAAGGTATGCAAAGTATTTAACACATTGCAGTAATGAGGACTTTGTGCTCTTTCCTCTGAGTCTGGTATCAACCTCAAAGGCTGCTGTTTCTAGATGGAAAAAAAATGACGGGGGAAAGTTTGGTAGTCTCAACAGTTAGGAAAGCCTTGAGCTCAACCCTCAACTCAGACAAACTGCTTGGGACCTGATAATATATCCTCCCTCCTCGCTGGAAGGATAAGATGAGAAAGAATTTTATAAAGGAGGTGCAGAGGTTCTCAACGTGCTGCGTGCATGAAAATCATCAAAGAAGGGGACAAAAGAGGCAGGTTCCAAGTTTCCCAGCCCAGAGACTCTAACCAGGGAACTGGGTGGGGCTCAGGAGGTTCCAATGGGGGTCATTATAGGCCACACTTTCAGAAACACTGTCTGAATCTTTCAGTACGGATAATAGATGTAGTATTTCTAGCACTGAGTTGTGTTTTTTCTTCTGTCTACATTTTAATTTCTGGAACTGTGTTGTAAGGAATGTCAATCACTAAGAACTTGATGGGGAAATTTGTCTTTTGCCTCTTTTACGGATACTCTCTCGAATCCCAGCAATCCCACTCTCAGATTGTCTTACAAAGCAAGCCGAAGGCTTTCAAGATGAAACCAAATAAGCAAGACCCCCCAGTTTCTGGCAGTGTTTATACTTAAGCCCTTCCAAAGTGTGACTTTCCCTTAGCGAGTTACTCTATAATTTTCCCCGCTCATAAGGGTGGGCCTCTAGCGTGGGACAGAGAGGTCAGGACCTAGGAATCCCCCATCACTGCAAGCCCAGGACCTTAGGAAGAACAAAAAGCCATGTGGTCCAAACGTCTCTATCCAAAATTTCAAAAGGAACCCCATTTTGGACACGCTCCTTGGTTTCTTTTCGGAATCAGACAGAAAAGTGAGTAAAGTGACAAAGATCCCTTATTCTGGGCAGCTGAAGTTGGCTAGGAGACCAGTGCCCTGTGTTTGCAGAGCCATCAGAGGCTCCCTGGTAGGTGTTCTGGGCCCTGTGTGCTCTGCAGACTGGGCAGAGTAAACAATGCCTGTGTAGCTAGGCTTTGCTGGCAGAGCCCAGGATTGTGCAATCCTCTTGTCACTATGATGGAAATGGGGTCGTCATTCTCTTCTTGAAGCACCACAGGCACCAGTATAGGTAACTTTACGTTCTGGTACATGACCATCAATTCTCGAAGGACAGACATGGATACAGCAGGATAAATGGACACCCAGCCAAAACTTCCCATTGGTGACTGGACCCAAAAAACTCAGGTCACTGGTTTCAGAATATTTATTTATTAGATAAGAAAGACCGGAAAGCCTTTCCTTTTGCCCTTCCCCACTGTCTTGGCAAACTCTTAAGTTCAGAAACTCTGGGCTGACTTT
This sequence comes from Galagoides demidoff, assembly GCA_963574575.1. Classification (NCBI taxonomy): domain Eukaryota; kingdom Metazoa; phylum Chordata; class Mammalia; order Primates; family Galagidae; genus Galagoides; species Galagoides demidoff. The sequence goes on along the minus strand of CAUYQV010039804.1, from coordinate 7,348 downwards.
GACCGTTTGCCCTTGATGACCTCAGGTGGGTCCCAGGTCCTCACTTGCTGCCTCTGTATGCATGTCCAGTGCTCGACCTGTGTCATGCACCTGTGAGGGGCCAGGCACAGTGCCAAGGCTGAGGCTCCAACCACAAACCACCTGCCCCCGCTGCACTCACAGTAGACCAAAGACAAGTAGATAGGCCATTTCACAGCAGTGCAGCTTGGCAAGGTCGGAGCCAGCAACATTTGTCCCCTACAGCAGGAGTTCCCAGCCTTGGCTGCACATCGGATCACCTAGGGAGCTTTGAGAAACTTCAAATGCTTGGCCCCCACCCCAAGAGATTCTGAGTCTGTTGGCCTAGGGCACAGCCTGGACTTCACTATTTTTCAAAGTGTCCTAAGGTAATTTCAATGTCCAGCCAGGATTAAGAATTCCTGACCTAGGACATAGAAATTTGATTTGCTATCTCAATTTTTGTAGATGACACAAAGGAATAATAGTGCCCCAAATACCTCTGAAGCTTCAAATAATGGTGATTTGAACACCCCTAAGACCAGGGTGCCGTGGGGACACATCCTCCTTCCTGCATGTATAACAAGCTGGTGAGCTGAGAGCCTGCAGTGGACCTGGACCCCACCTAGAGGGGAAAGCCCCAGTGAAGCCCAGCCTTGGTTGGCCTCTGAGGACTACGCCTCCTTGCTGTCCTCTCACTCCCGTTTCCATCTCTGTGGCAAAAGACCTAACTAAACCAGGACACATGCCCCTAAGCAAGGAAGACAAACACCCTGTCTAGTCTTCAGGTGCCCTTGAAATGCGCTTTTACAGACTATGTTTTTAAAAAGATACACTAATAAAAAAATCTAAAAGAAATTGCAGGCATTAAGATGGGCTTTGAATTTATTGCTCATGAACCCATCCTATTAGCATTGGTAGAAAAAACAAGCCTGAGGCAGGCACAGGAAGGCTTAGGGAAGACCCTCCGACCCTCTGAGAGGAGCTGGCCGGGCAGGGACAGGGCTGTTATTGCAGCTGGCTGGCCAGCGGCCACACCGAGCTGCATGCAGGAGGCTGTGCCTTCTGTCCCAGGCTATTTCCCATAGGCACGTGGGCTAGTGAGTAAATAAGGTTGTATTAAATACCAAATCAGTTCTCTTTAATGAAGAAAGAGGGAAAATTGCAGTAAACCACTGTGACAGCACCTGCCCCATTGTGTAAGGAGCTGGGGTGTAGGGGCAACCTCCTAGTCCTGGGAACCTGCAGGGCCCAGAGAATCAGAGAGGGGGACATGAGGTTAGCACCAACTGAGACCAGCTGTGTTTTCTTCGGTTCCTTGGAGATCAGAAGTGAGTGTTGTCATCCTCAAATAATCCAAATACTGTCTCCACGGCCTTACTCCATCCCATCCATCGCGCCCCCCCCCCGCCCCACACTCACACTTATCCACACACCACTGCACAAGTTCACTTGCAAGTGTGCACACACAGAAATTGGTGACCTTGGTGGGCTGAGAAGCCCCAAGAAGCCAGGTGACTGGATTTTCTCTAAGGCAGTTCAGAGTCTCCTGGTTTCACCTCAGCTGAGACAGTTGGAAGGAGCTTGTCTTCACCTGTGGCATTTTCAGGCTCAACACCCCCAACTTGAAACCCAGAAGCTCAGCCCTGGGCCCAAGGTATCATTACTGCCAACACTACCTGAAATGTTTTGCACCTCGTAAAAAAATGGAGTGTCAGTTTCGGGTGAGGGGCTGGGAGGTTTCCCATCTGATTTGGCCCAAGGCATGCAAGGCCCTCCCGCCCCTCCTCCTCCTGCCTCCTCCCCTCTCCCCTCTGCAATCCTTCCTGTTTTCTCTCGGACTCTGGTGCACAGCTTTGAAATCTTGCTGAGAAGCAAATCTGTCCCTTCTGCTTTGAATGTTTATTTGTGGAAGTTCGGCAGGAGAACCGAGGCGGGTGCCAAGACCTGCCATAGTGCTGGGAAATCTGAGTTTCCCGCCTTCCCCCCTTCTCAGAGGATGTTGATAGAGGAAATTTGGCCTCCCCGGCCTTTTGGCTTATGGTTTTCCCCTTTGTGAAAGCGTCCAGTGCCCGTGATTCAGCTTTCTCTCCCTTCCCTCGGCTACTACTCTATTGTGGTTTTGGCTTTTCTGACTTCATTTCACCCACCTCTCTTTGGCTACGGGGTGGCTGAACCTTCAGTTCCAGGGGAGGGAAAGGCCTGGTCCTGGGGTCCTGGGGTCCTGACTGCATGTTCCTGTCAATGTCCTGTGTCGTTCTTGGCTTTGCTCCCTGAATTCCTGAGTTGCTGGGGATGTGCGTGGGTGGACTGTCCCCATCCAGGGAGAGCCAGCCCTGGGTCCCTCTCTCTGGGTCATTCATTTCAGTTTGTTAAATTTCAGCTATGTGCTTCCATTTACCGATGGAGATGGCTGTGTCAAAAGGCTCTGGGAAAGCCCCTGCGCCTCCAGGGTTTTACAATGAGGTCCTGTTAAGAACTTAACCTCATGACTTCCTCTTTCGATTTCTAAATCCATGGACCGTCAACTTTCTCCCTCTTCTGTGTGAGGGTTTGGGAGGAAAGACGATCCCTGAGTGTTTCGGCAGCACCTGAAAGCAGCAGAGCTGTTAGGAGGAAACAAAACTTAAGTCACAAAATAGGAAAAAAGCTGATTTTTTTGAAAAGTGCTAAGCCACCACAAGTATATTTGACTTACAGCATTAGTATTTGTTCTGATACCATCTAAAAACATCTGTGCCTATTACAATCAAAATTTCTCTTGGGTGAATGGATTTCAGTACAGGAGAAATCTATAACTGGAAGAGAGAACCTTTCGTGGACTCTGACTTTAGACCTACTGGCCTGATTGTCGTTTGCCTACGTTCATTTCTGTGAGGCTCCAAGGTTGCAGCATGGACAGGACAGATCAGGTGGTGTTTTGATGGATTTACAAAGAAAGAAATACTGAGAAGTCAAACTTAAAGTCACTTAGGACACAAGCAGACCTCTGGGAAGGCTGCTGTTTGGGATAATGAGTCCTGAGGTCTTGGCCTTGGTACCGTGAATACAGATTGGTCACCTACAGTGTGTGCTGGTGTGTTAGCATCGTAGTAAGTTGGCTTCAAGAAATATTTGTCTTTCACTATGTTTCTTCTCTACAGAATAGTAGTTCCTAAACTTTTTAGGGATTAGGGCGACCTTTGAGAATCTGATGACAGGGCAGATCTCCTAGGTGGGGAGTGGATGGAGCCACTGAAGCCAGATACCAGGTTAAGAGCTTTTGCATTAAAATTTCTTTTTACTTACCACTAATAGGCATCTTTTTCTAAGAGTTCTCAATATAACCACAGACTTGGCCACAACTCTCTTTTTGAAGTAATCAGCATCTCGCTGAGTGAGGGCCCAATGGTGAAAGGCCCAGCGGCCTGGGCAGCGCCCCCACCAGGGGGCAACGGGCATGTCCTGGTGCCCAAGAGAAAGGGAGCTGTCTCTGCACAGGCACCTGACTGGCTGTCATTTCTAGGGGATCTCAGCCTCCCCACTGCAGTGAAACTCACATTAGGGAAGAGATGGAAAATGGTTTGAAACAAAAAGTTTTGCTCTTTCCAGAGGAGGAGCACAATCGTTTTTCAGGGCCCCTTTGCTCCCTCGTATCCTGCTTCTTAGACCCTCAGACTAGGAGGAAGGCTGACTCAAGGAGTGACCTTTTGACTGCCCCAAGATTCCAAGCTCAGTTTTGCTTTCATTAACCACAGATACTAGGCAGAGAGAAAAAGGCCTCGTTTCTGGTAAGCCAGAGTCCCGTAACTTGTCTGTTCACATACCCCAGAGCCCACCCCCAATCTCAGACACTCAGCTCCCTCCAGTCCTGGGAGACAGCACGTCTCTGTGACCTCCTGGTAGAGACAGTTTGGCATGTCCCCCCTCCACCCCTACCCCCACCCAGTGACTGAGTCTGAATTCTCCACTCATGACGCATTTCCTAGCATGCAGGGTGTCCCCTCCTGGTTGCCCCCTCATCACTGAAGCTGGTTTCCTCTCTTTTCATCTGATGCTTAACAACTGTCAGGTTGCAACAAACATGCTTCAAATCCACATTCTCCCAGTTGCCTAGCAACAACTTCCCTCCCGGATAAATGTGGGTTTCCTGTGGCTCAGCCCAGCACTGTCTGACCACCTCTTCTGCTGCTTTTCACCTCGGCTCTGGGTTCTTTCAAGACTGCAGCTCATCCTTCACTTCCGAACCTTCCACCGGCTTCCAGAGGCCATGTCTTCCCCATAAAGACACTTTTAACGTACTCACCTTTGTGCTAGGTATATCCTCAACTTATAAATTAATACTGCTTCCAGAGTGTCCTCTTTGAATCACAGAAAGTCAAGAAACAAAACTTCAACTCGTAAGATGTTTCATGTACTATAAAGCTTAGTGGCCTCTATTGATTAACCCATTGGATCCAAAGCATCAGCAAACACGGCTCAAACATGATTTTTAAGAAGATATGCTTTATTCTGCAAAGGAGAAAGAAAAAATATTACACAGTCCCAAAGTTGGGACATGTTTTTGATCCCTGAGAACAGAGGCTTAGAGCCAATATCTTCTTTGCTGTTGGCTAGAACCTATGTTAATTTCTTAAATATAGATGACTAAAACCCAGGGTCCCCTCAGATCAACCTCAGTTCATACCCCACCCATAGCCCTATTTGTATGTCCAGTCTTCCTTGAGAGGTGTAATTAGACCTTGAACTTGGGTTGGCAGTGCTGAGCCCAGCCATGACATGGAAGAGTTATTTACTTGGGAAATGTGACAACTTGCTGGGTATAGGAAGGCACTGGTGTGTGAGAGTGTGTGTGTGTATGTGTGTATGTGTGTGAGATGATACTTGCCATTTTAATCTGTGACCTTTTTTCCAGAAATGTTTTCACATTTCCTAACAAATAAATGTACAGTCTTCTTCCAGTTCTTTTGGTATGAATAATTCATGTGAATTTGATTATAGTCAGTGAGGGAACCAAGGGAAGAGGAGAGCCTTGGGAAAGATATTTTATAATTTATGGCAACCTCAGCCACACAGTTGTGAACAGGTACACATAGACGGCTCCCTGGGGTCCAGGTACTGCTCAGAGGTGTGAAGACAAAGTGTGAATACAAGGCCCCCATGCTCCATCATCTTCACTGCAAAGAGCAAGAAAGGGAATTACCACTCTGTGCCCATGCATACAGCTGCAGCTTAGTAAATGTTTGATTGATGAATATTATTAGATTATTAACAAGATTGAAAAAGAAAATGTTGATGGGCGGCGCCTGTGGCTCAAAAGGGTAGGGCACTGGCCCCATATGCCGGAGGTGGTGGGTTCCAACCCAGCCCCTGCCCCCAAAAAGAAAATATTGACCAGACAAAAAAATACATCTTGAACTCCTATTCGCCCTCCCCCAAATTCCTGACCCTGTTCTTATCTGGCTATCTTTCTAGTCACTCTGGCCTGCTGACTCTCCTCACGTACCTCCCTCCAACTGAAATTCCTGGCCCTCCCCTTCCACCCACCCTCACCCTTGCAATCATCAGCCTTTCTCTTCACAAACATCTACTCACGTGTCACCCTCCCAGTCCCCAGGTGGAACTAACTGTTCCCTCCCTGTAAGTCACTGTTATGCGGCCAGGTAGAGGGGTCTCTTGGGGAACCCAAAACTGCAATGGACTGTTATCTCTTTTCTACTAGATTATAGTTTATTTGTTCATTAATTGTTATAACACACATCTATTGAGCACCTACTGTGTATCATGCCCTAAAGATATAAAAATAAAATTAAGCTTGTCTCTATGTTTAATGAGTTTACAAAGTACAGATAACTACAAACTAATAGCACAGCCAGGCATAGTGGCTCATGCCTGTAATCCTAGCACTCTGGAAGGCCAAGGCAGGTAGATTGCTTGAGCTCAGGAGTTCCAGGTCAGCCTGACCAAGAGCAAAACCTTGTCTCTACTAAAAATAGAAAAACTAGCTGGGCATAGTCATGGGATTGAGGTTGCTGTGAGCTATGATGATGCCACAGTACTCTATCCAGGGAAATAGAGTTAAACTCTGTCTCAAAAAAAAATAGCCACAGTAAAGTGATAAATAAATGCACAGAGGATTCTAGGAGCAGCTAGCAGGGGCACCTGGGCTATAGGTAAAGAGGACAGGACTAGCATGGTGATGGGAGGAGAAGGTTTTCTGGAGAAGGTGAGGTGGTTTCACTGAGTTGACTCTGGCCAGTAGGGGTGGAGTGAAGGTGAGGTGGTCTGGGGTGGGTGGGTTGTTTTATCTATTAGGATCCAAAGTCACAGGCATTGTGTCTAAGGGCCACAAGCTTTGCAGAAGCCTATAAATATATTTGTGACATGAAGGTGAAAAATGTGGGCTCCAAAATACAAAGAAAAAGACTTGAAATTATAATTGATGAACATAAAATTGAACATCTAAGGAAGGAGATGTTATTCAACGTCTTTCTTAAATTTAGAGTAGCAGATCCCAGAATACTGTCATTTTGTTCCATGTGGTTTTGTTATAACATTGATGGGGAAAGAAATTGATTCCTGTCCAGGGCCACTTTCCCCATGTGCTTGTGGGTTTTACTCAGGTTTCCTCCCACATCCCAAAGATGTGAGCCTTAGTGACTTGGCACGTCTACATGGTTGCTGCGCGGGTGAGCATGGCTGAGCGAGTGAGCGGGCCCTGAGATGAATGGCGTCCAGTCTGGGGGGGCCTCCCTTGTTCCCTGAGCCGCCAGAGAGGCTCTGACCACCCACAATCCTGAACTGGGTAAACAATTATCTTATTTATATTTATTGTTTCTTAAATGTACATAGAGCTCACATTTATTTCAATGTTTAATATTAGAAGTGTTTTTTGGTCTTTATTTTGAAGTTTGGTGATATTTTGTGACCAGAAATATGCCACAGAACTTAACTCTCATTTGCATCCATTAGCTTATGGCAAAGTTGGTTTTGTTTCATGGAGTTTACGTGACTGTGAGATTCAAACATCAGTTTGCAGTGCAAGTTTTCTCACTTTAAGAACATTCTTAGGTGGCTCGGCACCTGTGGCTCAATTGGCTAAGGCGCCAGCCATGTACACCTAAGGTGGCGGGTTCGAATCCCCAACCCGGGCCCGCCAAACAACAATGACGGCTTGCAACCAAAAAAAAAAAAAATGGCCGGGCATTGTGGTCGGCGCCTGTGGTCCCAGCTACTTGGGAGGCAGAGGCAGGAGACTCGCTTGAGCCCAGGAGTTGGAGGTTGCTATGAGCTGTGATGCCATGGCACTCTACCCAGGGGGATAGCTTGAGGTCCCGTCTCAAAAAAAAAAAAAAAAAAAAGAAACCCACCT
>CAUYQV010039803.1:0-10241 GCA_963574575.1 Galagoides demidoff | reverse complement strand
CCAGCCCGGGCCGCCAAACAACAATGATGGCTGCAACCAAAAAATGGCCGGGCATTGTGGTGGGCGCCTGTGGTCCCAGCTACTTGGGAGGCGGAGGCAGGAGACTCGCTTGAGCCCAGGAGTTGGAGGTTGCTATGAGCTGTGTTGCCATGGCACTCCACCCAGGGGGATAGCTTGAGGCTCCATCTCAAAAAAAAAAAAAAAAGAGGGGAGGCACCTGCGGCTCAAAGGAGTAGGGCGCCAGCCCCATATGCCGGAGGTGGCGGGTTCAAGCGCAGCCCCAGCCAAAAACTGCAAAAAAATAAAAAAAAATTTTTTTTAAAGAGACAGGGTCTTGCTATGTTGCCCAGGCTGGTGTGCAGTGGTTATTCACAGGCGTGATCCTACTACTGATCAGCATGGGAGTTTTGACCTGCTCTGTTTCCGACCTGAGCAGGTTCACCCTTCCTTAGGTAACCTGGCATCTTGCCCCCTCCCCACTTCCCCTCCCAACCTTCCCCACCCCCTGCTCCGGGGAGGTCACCATATTGATGCTGAACTTATTGGGGACACCTGATCGGCATAGCGCACTACAGCCCAGAACCCCTGGACTCAAGTGATCCTCCTGTCTCAGCTTCCTGAGGAGCTGGGACTACAGGCGCGTGCCACCGCGTCCAACTATGTCTGCATTCTTACAGGAACCTGCATTGTCTCTGCCGCTTCTCCTACCTTCTCTCCTAAATGTACTCTGATTCTTTTTTGTCCCACCATTCCATGAAGGCCACTCTCAAGGTCAAAAGTGACCTTTGCACTTAGGTAAAAACAGGGTGACAAGCCTCCTTCTCCTGAAAGCACTGCCTCACACAGCTTCTAGAACACCTCTTGCCTTCTATCCCATTGGCTGTTCCTCCTCTTATCTATGAGCTTTTAATGTCCAAGGGTCCCAGAGCTCCATTCTTAGCACCTCCTCTGTCTATACTCACCCCCCTCTTACAGTTTTAAACACTCCATCTGACAGGGCCCACATTTTTATTTCTAGTCCAGACCTTTCTCATTAATGTCTCCTGAATTCCTATATCTGTCACCACTTATCTGAGACTTAACATGTCTAAAGCAAAACTGTTCTTCACCCTAGACCTGTTCCAGTCAGTTTCGTCTCTCAGAGACAGACCTGTTCATCAAATCTAGTTCCTTCTCCTCTGCATGCCCAGCTGGGCCCATTTCCCAGCTCCTCTGTAGTTGGGTGTGGCCTTATGAATGGCCAGAAAGCCATCATAGTGCACCACCACCAGGAGCCTGTGAGACTCTCATCTGGGGGGCTTCCTTAGTCACTCACATTTTCTTTGCCTAGAGAGCTTTAAGATCATCAGCAGGTTGTAAAAGGGCTGACCCTTGGTGTTGCCTGCCATAAGAACATTAGACTGATTCCCAGTGATTTTCATGTGCAGCGTGTTTGAGAAGCAAGGTGTGGAGCTGGAGGCGCTGGTGAGCAACTATGGAGAGGAATGAGGACTAATGCATTGAGAAATGAAGCAAGCTGAAAAACCAGAAGGGAAAAAAAGTGGCTAAGGAAGGGCCTGGTGGCTCACGCCTGTAATCCTATCACTCTGGGAGGCCAAGGCGGGTGGATTGCCTGAGCTCACAGGTTCAAGACCAGCCTGAGCTAGAGGGAGAACCTGTCTCCAAAAATAGCCAGGTGTTGTAGCTGGCACCTGTAGTCCCAGCTACTTGGGAGGCTGAGGCAAGAAAATCACTAGAGCCCAAGAGTTGGAGATTGCTGTGAGCTGTGATGCTAGGGCACTCTATCGAGGGTAACAAAACTGTCTCAAAAAAAAATAAAGGCAAAAATAAACATGAATTCAGCATATGCTTCTGTATAAATGAAAAGTCTTATGTGTTTTTTGCTATGTACAAGAAGGGAGTTTTTTTTATTTTTTTGAGACAGAGCCTCAAGCTGTCCTCCTGGATAGAGTGCTGTGGCATCACAGCTCACAGCAAACTCCAACTCCTGGGCTCAAGCGAGTCTCCTGCCTCAGCCTCCCAAGTAGCTGGGACCACAGGTGCCCACCACAATGCCCGGCTATTTTTTGGTTGCAGCCGTCATTGTTGTTTGGTGGGCCTGGGCTGGATTGGAACCTGCCACCTTAGGTGTATGTGGCTGGCACCTTAGCCACTTGAGCCACAGGTGCCGAGCAAAGAAGGGAGTTTTTAATCTCTAGGGTCTAGATATTTTGGAAGAAAAATCTGGAGGGAAAAACTGTCCAGCTGCAATGGCCTTTCAGTCCTCTGTCCCTTCAAACCAGCTGCCCACTTCATTACTGAGCCATTTTAATGCTTCCTCTTCTTAGGTATGGCTCGGGTCAGTGGAGAAGACAGTCATGTTTATAATTTTCCTTTTGTCCTGTCTTGCAGTTGGTTTCACACTTAACCTACACAATTTCCACAGTTTCTGCTGTTCCTATGGATGGTCTAAAAGCAAAGCAAACTGCAGGTTAAAAATCTGGGCTCTAAGAATTGAGATATTAAAGCTGGTTTTGCTGGCTGCTTTAGACCATTCATTCCTTGAAGGCAGGGAGCACATTTTGTCATCCCCAGTACCTAAAATGATGCAGTGTACGTAGCTGCAGTAAGTATTTTAATACAAGCAAGAATAACTTTTTACTTGTGTGTTGCATTTTTATAACTTACTGAGTGCTTTTGGAAGCATCTCCCTGAATCCTGAACAATTCTTCTTCCCACTTTCCAGGTGAGAGAACTTGAGTGCAGAGAGGTTAGGACCTAGAGGTAGATGGGGAAACTCAAGAATCCTCCAGCTTTTCTGCTCTGTGAAACAAACAGGATGGTGTTTTAAATCATATGCATCCAGCACTATCAACAGGCTGTTACCTTTGTGACACCATGTCTCATGGGAGAAAAGTTGTTTTGATAATATGAGATCAGACAATACTTTACACACAGAGGGGAGCTTTGCCCTGCTATTGGTGTAAATTCCCTGAGCATTTCAACTTGCTTAAAATTTAGACCTCTTCAATACTTTAGACATTTCCTTGAAAACAAATGTTTCCAGCTATGTTCCTTGATGCTGCCTAGGAAGGAGGTGCCTGAAACCTAACAGGATGGTTTATCAGAATCAAGTGACATGCTGAGGTAGGGCCACTGTGTGCACGAGGCAGCTTCTCTGAGGACCACAGTCATGGTGAACAGCCCAACCACATTGCCTGTTCCAACACCAGACCGCAAAGCAGGCAGTGAACAGATAGCTCCCATCTGTACTTTTTCTGTGTTAAATAAAAGTATAAACTCTTCACACATGCCAAAAAAAAAAAAGCTTCCATATTTCTGAAGAAATACCAAAATGAACAAAAGTAAGCTCAAATAGAAGTGCTAAGTGGCTAAAAACATCCAGAATGGAAAGGAAGGGGCAAGCAGACAACTGAAGCAGGTCCCCAAGATACAGCCTGAACCCACACCTGACCCACAGAGGTCTCCGGCCAGTTCTGGGAGCTCCACAGCCTGGGACTAGAAAAGACTGGTTTCTTCTAATGGGACTGCTTAATTTAAGGACACTATCTTGTTCATTATTTTCCCCCACTTAAATGTTAAGTTCCATGAGAGACAGTTTACCAGAACTCAGAACAGTGCCGGAACACAGTACGTGCTCCCTCTATTTGTCAGATAAATGACTGTCTCTGAGATCTCACTTTTTTTTTTGGAGAGTCTTACTTTGTCACCCTTGGTAGAGCCATGGTGTCACAGCTCACAGCAACCTCAAACTCTTGGGCTTAAGCGATTCTCTTGCCTCTGCCTCCCAAGCAGCTGGGACTACAGGCACCTACCACAATGCTGGGCTATTTTTACCTGGGCCAGGTCTCACTCTAGTTCAGGTTGGTCTTGAACTAGTGATCAGGCGATCTGCCAGCCTTGGGCTCCCAGAGTACTGAATTATAGGAGTGAGCCACTGTGCCAGACTGGGATCTCACTCTTTTTTTTTTTTTTTTTTGAGACGGAGCCTCAAGCTATCCCCTGGGTAGTGTCATGGCATCAGCTCACAGCATCCTCCAACTCCTGGGTTCAAGCGAGTCTCCCGCCTCAGCCTCCCAAGTAGCTGGGATCACAGGTACCCGCCATAACACCCGGCCATTTTTTGGTTGCAGCCATCATTGTTGTTTGGCGGACCCGGGCTGGGGATTCGAACCCGCCACCTTAGGTGTAGGTGGCTGGTGCCTTAGCCGATTGAGCCACAGGCGCCGAGCCTGGGATCTCACTCTTAAGTATACTGTTAGCATTGAGCATAAGGCATTCCCCTATTAAGGAAGTACCTTATTTTTATAAAATTAAATCTTGTCTAACAAAAACTAATTTAACAAATATATTTTAAGCAATTAATGGGATAGTCATAGTAAAAGTTGACCCTAAAGTTGTCATACACAGGGAAAATGAAAAATTGTAGCTAAATGTACTTTTATTTACAAAATATTCATTACAAAGTTTTACAAAATATTTATAAAATAGTCTGTTATGTGCTGTCACCTTTGTCAAATTCTGAGATGATTATTTTATAAATAAAGTTACTCTTAGCTACAATTTCCCATTTTCCCTCTGTATGGTGACTTTAGGTGTGACTTTTGGAACACCTATAGATTTCGTATGTTAAAATATCGTTTCATTTCTAAAATCAATCCTCTTTGATTATGCTGGATGATTTTTAATGTATTAAAAATATAATTTGCTACTATTTTACTTAGATTTTTTTTTTCAGACAAGATCTTGCTCTTGTCACCCAGGCTAGAGTGCAAGGGCATCATCATAGCTCATAGCAAACTCTTGAGCTCAGGTGATCCTCCTGCCTCAGCCTCCTGAGTAGCTGCAAATAAGGGTCCACACCATCACACCTAACTTTTCTTATTTTTTGTAGAGATAGGGTCTTGCTAAGTTGCTCAGGCTAGTCTTAAACCCTTGGCCTCAAGTAATCCTTCTGCTTTGGCCTCCTAAAGTTCTGGGATTACAGGTGTCAGCTACCATGCCTGGCCTTAGTTTTTGAGGCAGAGTCTCACTATGTTGCCCTCAGTACAGTGCCATGGTGTCACAGCTCACAGCAACCTCAAACTCTTGGGCTTAAGAGATTCTCTTGCCTCAACCTCCCAAGTAGCTGGGACTACAGGCGCCTGCCACAATGCTGGGCTATTTTTTGATGCAATTGTCATTGTTGTTTAGCAGGCTCAGGCTGGGTTTGTAACCACTGTGCTGTGGGTGCTGAGCCTATACCTATTTTTTAAATATATAAAATAGCAAGTGTTAAAGCTATCCAGTTTAAAAAAAAAAAGAAATACAACAAACTCACTGCTTAAATACCTTTATTCTTTTTTAAAAAGTATTTGGACATTGATAGCTCTGCAAAATACTTTTCCAATCCCAAATCCTCAAACCCTTTTCACATGTCCTCCAAGAAACAAAATATTCATACTTTGCACCCATTCAAATCTAATTTTTAAAAACATTTAATATTCAAAATCAAATATTATTTTTCCTTCCCAGAACTGTTAGTAATTTTAAACCACAATGCAACATACTTAATGGTATTTCTTTTAAAAAATTAGCTTATCGAACTATTTTATGAGGAAAAAAAAATCAATTCAAGGCCTTAGTGAGAATATAAATTTTCTGTTTCTGAAAGCAAAAGACATCGAAAAACCCCATTGCTCCCTTGGAGTCTGTGATTTCACTACCAACAGAACCAGCACACAAACTGACTTTCCACTTAGTATCAGGCATTGTTTCATTACTTTTGGGCTGCAGCTCAAACCCTTTCCAAACTGTAAAAGGAGGGGTGGGTGGAAGTCCAGCCCAGAGGAGGGCAGCGGCTGGGGATAGCAGAATGGAGGCTTTCTGAGCAGTGGGTAGGAACAAACAGATCCCTGGGAGCTGTTTGGTAGAGAGAGATAGGAAATCTGCAGTCAGTGCTCATTTCTTAATGATGGATACAAGTGTCAGCCAAAAATATTGCACATAGTATCAGAGGCATGTGAACCACTGAGAAGGTTCAGGAAAGCATAACTGTGGATGAGGAAAACACCTAACCCTTCCCTGTCCTCAGTGGGCAGGCTTTTAAGTGGGCAAATCTTTATTACAGATGTGTTTGAAGTAAAGGTATTATTTCTTCATTTTTCCCAGTACAAGTAATGGTACGTGCTTCATTACCTACTAAAAAGGAGGGAAGAAAGAAACTCTACAGGATGTGGCCTGCCTGGCTAGAACACCAGCAGTGTTGGCAGATGTCCCCTGCCCACTGGAATCGCCACCCAGAGCCACAGGACAAGCCCCCAACAAGCACCAGGGATGACCTCTCCCCACAGAGCTCCAAGTGGGGCAAGGAAGCTCATCACATGCAGGGGTACGGCCCAGTACACCATGCAGAGGACTCAGAGTATGATGCCCATGCTGCAGGGAGAAGCCACAGGCCCCTGTGGCCCCTTCCTCCTCAGTGGCTCTGACATTTAACTGAAGACACAGTGAACACCTCCTGGTGAATATGACCATCTGGGTTTGCCCAGAGCCAGCCGTTCTGATGCCTTGTTAAGTTTTAAAATTGAGAAAACTTTTCTGCTGCATCTTTGGGAATGGATGTGAATTATTTTTCCCCTTAAGTCACAGAGGCAACGTTTTAGGGATCCAAGACCCTGCCTATCCTGAATGAGTGGGTTGCCCCTCCATACTCATTCCTGGGACTAAAACTTTATATATCACAAATCCACCACTGTCTAACTTCCCCAAATACTTCTCCCTTAAGGCGTCCCCTAACATTCAATCTCAGTAACAGACAGTACATATGTTAATAAAAGGAAAGTCACTTCTTAATAAAAAATTGTCCCACCACTCAGCTCCTCTCCCTGAAGTGCTTTACGCTCTCTTACACCATCTGTGGATGTGCAACCTCAAGGTTGCTCTGCTCTGGTGGGTTATAATGCTATCTTGTTTTTAAAGCTTTTCCTCTTATATTAGGAGTAAGTCTTGTGAACCACCAGAAAATGCCAATTCCCCAAAACCCTGCCTATATTTGCGGGCTACAACTGATGCCAACCTATTAAGCTTTTTAAACATTAAAAAAACCCAAAAAACAAAAACAAAAAACAAAAAACCACATACACACGCACACACTTTGGCACAGGAGCCTCGTGTTATTTGAGTGTGTTCATGTCTTCCATCCCTCCCCACCCCATCCCAACATTTCAGAGTCACTGTTTTTGGAGAATCACAACCCCTTCTGCCTCATGGAAGAGCTCACCATGAAGCACTGTTGTTATGAGTAGCAAAAGAAGGAGGTACAAATGCTAAACGGGCTCCAAAAACAGTCTGGTGTTTAGCACTATAATTTATGCAATGCTGCAAAACTTTTGTACCAGGATGACTAGTTTCAAAACTGCTGGTTGATTAAATATACATATACATATACATATAAAAATTACTAAGTCAACATTTGCTGTTTTCAATGTGAAAACGATAAAATGTAATTCTGAATAATTGTGCATTTGCCATAGGGTCCTCGTTAAAGGGACCATAAAAATAATTTTGTAATAAAAAAACTCTTATTTTTAAGTTTAGTATTGCCCTCTAGTTCAAAAGTTTAGAGCAAATGTACTGAGTAAGCAGGACTGAAATCTGTTCCTGCCAGGGGTCTGGAAGCCTTGTATTTAGTGACCCCGACGGCAGGCCCAGGGAACCTGACAGCCACTGAGTGTGAACGGTGCCAGGCTCAGCAGCACCTGTTGGCCCGTGAAGCCATCAGAACTGAAGACTGAGGTGGCCCAGCAAGGACCAATCAGCCTCCACCTCTTATGTCGCTGGCGGCAGATACTGCTGTGGCTCGCCAGCTCCCTGCACAGAGCTGTGGGGCACAGAGGTGTGGGGCTCTGCCTTCTCTTAAGCTACCAGACAAAGCAATTGGGGAAGGGAGGCCTGGGGCCCACTGAGCACCAAGGCTGAGGGTGATCTGGGAGCAGATCTTCTACTTGGCTGGAGGAGGAAGGAATACGGAAATTTCAGTGATGCAGAAGTTAGCTGTGCAGGAAGGAAAAGTGCATGTAAGGTAGCTTAAGACGAAGACCAAACTACCACCAAGAGGGAGGAAGAACGGAGACCATTCCCTTCCCTTGCCCCGCTGGTCAGCCATGCTCCATGGATCCTGGGGGTTAACATTCATGCTTTCTGAAGCAAGTCTGCTCGTGAAGAAACAGGAACACACTTCTTCTGGTTGTGGCAGGTACACAACTTTCTCAGCAAAGTTCATTTTTGCCAAGTTCAGTTTTATTTGGTTGCTGTTCTGAACCGCTGTCACCGGAATTCATAGATAGGTGCGCTGTGTTCAGGGACATGGGTTAGATTGAGAGACTGATACCTGAATGGGGAAGACAGACAGGAGGTAGTCACCTAGTGCACACTGGGCAAAGGGTCCTAGAAAACCTCCCCAAACCAGAGCACCCAGCAAATCGCACACTGGGACCGAAATGCAAATTCATTTTAGACTTCTCAGATTGAACACAGTCTGAGTTCCTTTTTTTTTTTTTTCCTTTGGTTAATCCTCCTGAATGCATAAGATGAATTGTTTTCTGGCATTCTGCTCTGATCATGAAGTAACTATGGTTGTTTTATAAAAACAAGAGCCCAGGTAGCTCTGGGAGGAGAAGGTGCAGACCCATGCCCCAGCCACCTCACCTGCCACTCTCTTCTCCCATATAATGCTAGGCTGTTGTATCCTAAGAACTTAATGGATAGCACGAGGATATTCTATTTTTTTTTTTTTTTTGAGACAGCCTCATTATGTCACCCTCGGTAGTGTACCCTGGCGTCACAGCTCACAGCAACCTCAAACTCATGGGTTTAGGCGATTCTCCTGCCTCAGCCTCCCGAGTAGCTGGGACTAGAGGCGCCCACCACAATGCCCGGCTAGCCCTGTTGGTTTGCTGGCCTAGGCTGTTCAAACCCGCCACCTCCAGTGTACGTGGCTGGCATGGCAACCATTGAGCTATGAGAGCCAAGCCAGCACGAGCATATTCTAATTCCAAAGATAACATAGAAAAATAATTTCACTGCTGCCCCAAAGCTTATTTCACCATTCAGCTCCTTTTCTTGCTTCCCAGGGAACACTATTAAGCTTGGAAAACATTAGAGCTATCTGAGGTATTTGTTTCCCCCCACTGATAGGTGCCCCAAGGAGTCCCAGAGAGGAAGAACCAACAGTGGTGGACAACCCCCATCCGGCAGGACACCTGCCAGACACACCTAGAGTCAACAGCTGGGGTGTTAGCCTTCCCTACATGTTTCACATAGGAGTGAAGAAGAACACAGAAAAAACAGTCTGTTTCTTACCCAAAAAATTATCAGGAAAGGAATATGCATTAGCCAGCAAGAATACACAAATAAAAACTAAAAACTACAATGAGATACTGCTTCACACCCATTGGGAAGCTAGAGTTATAAAGACATGGTAACAAGAGTTAGAGAGGAGATGGAGAAACTGGAATCCTCATATATTGCTGGTAGGGAAGTAAAATGGTACAGCTGCTGTGGAAAGCACTTTGGCGGTTCCTCAAAAAGTTAAATATAGAATTACTGCATGACCCAGCAATTTCACTCCTAGGTGTGTGCCCAAAGACACTGAAAACAGGAACTCAGATACTGATATACCCATCCTCACAACAGCATTATTCACAATAACCCGATAAATAAAAGGCTGTATAGACATACGAAATTGTCAGGCAATAAAAATGAAGTTCCGACACACGCTATAACATGGATTAAACTTTAAAGTACTATGCCAAGTAAAAAAAAGGCCAGTGGCAAAGGCCATGTATTCCATTAGGATTCCATTTAGGCAAATCTGTATACAGAGAAAGTATGTCGGTGGCTGCCCAGGCTTGAACGGGGATGGGGAGTTGGTGGTGACAGCTAAGGGGTACAAGACTTTCTCTGTGGTGATGAAAATGCTCTAAACTTGATGGTTGTACAACTCTGTTAACACAGTCAAGACCATTGACTGGTACACATTAAATGAATGAATTGCGGAGTACTCAAATATTTTCTCAATACAGCTGTTATTTTTAAAAAGGATTAGAAGGGTTTTTTTTGTTTGTTTGTTTGTTTTTTGAGACGGAGCCTCAAGCTATCCCCCTGGGTAGAGTGCCATGGCATCACAGCTCATAGCAACCTCCAACTCCTGGGCTCAAGCGAGTCTCCTGCCTCCGCCTCCCAAGTAGCTGGGACCACAG
>CAUYQV010039802.1:0-17928 GCA_963574575.1 Galagoides demidoff | reverse complement strand
TAGGCACCAGCCACATACACCTAAGGTGGCGGGTTCGAATCCAGCCCTGGCCTGCCAAACAGTGATGGCTGCAACCAAAAAATAGCCAGGCGTTGTGGCGGGCGCCTGTGGTCCCAGCTACTTGGGAGGCGGAGGCAGGAGACTCGCTTGAGCCCAGGAGTTGGAGGTTGCTGTGAGTTGTGATGCCACGGCACTCTACCTAGGGGACAGCTTGAGGCTCTGTCTCAAAAAAAAAAAATACAATAGGGAAGGCCAGGCACCCATGGCTCAGTGAGTGGGGTGCGGGCCACATACACTGAGGCTGGTAGCGAGTTTAAGCCTAGCCCGGGCCTGCCAAACAATGACAGCTGCAATCAAAAAATAGCTGGGCGTTGTGGCAGGTGACTATAGTCCCAGCTACTTGGGAGGCTGAAGCAAGAGAATCACGTGAGCCCAAGAGTTTGAAGTTGTTGTGAGCTGTGATGCCATGGCATTCTACCCAGGGTGACACAGTGAGACTGTCTAAATAATAATAATAATAATAATAATAGGGGCTGCCCCTGTGGCTCAGTGAATAGGGCGCTGGCCCCATATGCCGGAGGTGGTGGGTTCAAACCCAGCCCTGGTCAAAAACTGCAATAAATAAATAAATAAAATTTAATAATAATAATAATAATATAAAGAAAAGAAAAAATACAGCAGGGGAAAAAGAGAGGACAGCAGAATTTGTGAAGACAGAGGCTTATTTGGGGAAATGTCTGGTAGCTCGGTGTGAGCTGAAATAGGGTGCATTGGGTAAGACGAGGTTAGAAGGAAAGGCTTGAAGTCAAATTGGGAACAGCCTTCGGTGCTGTACTTTAATAAACACGCTAAGATGTTTCAAGAAGGAAGCTTATTGCATGTGTGCCTTTGTGTGTGCCTCTGCGTCCATCTGTGCCTGCGTGCGTGGTGTCAGGTAGGAGTGTGGAGGGTGAGGCTGGATACAAAGAAATGAATTAGGAAACTATTCAGGTAGCTCAAATGGAGGATCATGTGGCAAGAGTAATTTAAAAGACGTATCGGTTCGAATCCCCAGCCCGGGCCGCCAAACAACAATGACGGCTGCAACCCAAAATGGCCGGGCGTTGTGGCGGGCGCCTGTGGTCCCAGCTACTTGGGAGGCGGAGGCAGGAGACTCGCTTGAGCCCAGGAGTTGGAGGTTGCTATGAGTGCCTGTGATGCCATGGCACTCTACCCAGGGGGATAGCTTGAGGCTCCGTCTCAAAAAAAAAAAAAAAATGTAATGATTTGACCTCATTAGAAATGAAAAATGGTTACAATTTTGGAAATCCGGAGAAAATATAAGCAAGAACAGAGACTAAAGAATTTATGCTGCAATAAACCCTCCCTAATAGTAGATCACTGTTGGGGATTAGAGTTCTAAACTATGTAAAAGTTTCATTTTGTATCAACACTTACGTAATATATTTTCTAATTGCGCTTTCTCTTTCCCGATAAATAATGGCCTTTAGGGAATGTAGGTTTATCTCGGAGAGCACGGTGTGTAAGGAAAGCGGGATTGATGAGGAGAAAACCAAATGGAAGAAGTCGATTAACTACTATTGCCACCCTCTAACCCAGACTTCAGAGACTGATGTGCTGGGGATCACTGTTACCACTAGCCAAGGGGGGAGGGAGAAACAGCATTGTGGGATGGCCCCTGGGGCTCAGTGAGCAGGGCACCAACCCCATATAACTGAGGGTGGTGGGTTCAAAACCAGCCCCCGACAAACTGCAACAAAAAAATAGCCGGGAGTTGTGAAAGGCACCTGTAGTCCCAGCTACTCGGGAGGCTAAGGCAAGAGAATCACCTAAGCCCAAGAGCTGGAGGTTGCTGTGAGCTGTGACATCACAGCACTCTAGGAGGGTGATAAAGTGAGACTCTGTCTCTTAAAAATAAAAACAATACTCTTCACCAAGAAGAAATTGCTGGCTCGGCGCCTGTGGCTCAATCGGCTAAGGCGCCAGCCACATACACTTAAGGTGGCGGGTTCGAATCCCCAGCCCGGCCTGCCAAACAACAATGATGGCTGCAACCAAAGAAAAATGGCCGGGCATTGTGGCGGGTGCCTGTGGTCCCAGCTACTTGGGAGGCTGAGACAGGAGACTCGCTTGAGCCCAGGAGTTGGAGGTTGCTATGAGCTGTATGCCATGGCACTGGGGATAGCTTGAGGCTCCATCTCAAAAAAAAAAAAAAAGAAGAAGAAATTGCTCAGGAGGGTGGAGTCTGCTTTGTTTATAATAGAGCTATAGCACCCAGTCACCTCCTACAAAGTATTTCTCTCCCCTGGACCATAAACACATATATGCAGATACGGATATTACTTTTTCTGGAAGATAATCCACTCTGTAGCATCTTTTATAAATGTAATAAAACAAGTATAACTACAGTGTCAATTATCCAAATGCCTTGCTTGAAGTCCTAGTTCTACTTCTACCTACCTGAGAATCATTAATTATGTTGCTTAACCCCTCAAAGCCTTATTTTCTTCAGGTACTACCAGAATATTAATAATGCTGTCTACTTCATAATGTTATTCAGACAATTTACATCATATGTTATCACATAAAGCCTTTAACACTAACACACACAAATATGCAGAAAATATTATCTACAAAAAGTCGGCTATAAAAAATTATTTACTTTCTCTTTAATTTTCAGAAGATGAAGACTTGTTGTCTGTTCTGAACTATTGAAAGATTTTCTTTTTCTTAGAGACAGAGTCTTACTTTCACGCCTTTGGTAGAGTGCTATAGCATCACAGCTCATAGCAACCTACAGCTCTTGGGCTTAGGTGATTCTCTTGCCTCAGCCTCCCAAGTAGCTGGCACGACAGGCGCCCACCAGAACACCTGGCTATTTTCTTGTTGCAGTTTGGCCAGGGTCAGGTTTGAACCTGCCACCCTCAGTATTTGGGGTACCCTACTCACTGAGCCACAGGTGCCGCCCCAAAGATATTCTTATAATGACTTTATGCTTACAGATATGGTAGAAGTTCACACTGAAGGACCTATCGGGGTTGGAGTATCTGCCTTGTTGTCACCATCCAAAAAAGTGTGAACGGATGATTTTGATGTTCTGACTTGGATCTCCCTCATCTACTTATGATCATTATCACAACACGCTTTCAATATTTCCTAGGAGACAGGAAATATTTTAAGAGGTCTTCACAGTATCGACCCATTTAATCTTCACGTCAGCTCTACGAGGTAGGTACTTTCAGTTTCCTGCTGAGGAAACTGATATCAAGGATGCAGAAGATCAAAGCTATGAAGCCAGGGTGTCCGACCTCAGGTCTGTGCTTTTGTTTGTTCATTTATTTATTTACTTAGTTATTTTTAGGTCCATGCTTTTAATTAACTGCCAAGTTACTCTACCCATATAGAGGCATTTATGGGGAATTAATGAGATACAATAATACTTTTAAAGCAACAAAGTAACACTTGGCAGTGTGTGTCTTTCTACTTGGTACATACACGACTCTTGGGACTGCTCATTTTCTTGCTCTTCTAAGGAAAACAAAAGACCATCTAGGAGCCCTCAACAACTTTTATCTGCTTGCAACTTTTGGTATGAATTCATATTTATAAAATTTATAGGGCATTTTTCTTAGAAGCCCAAGCCTCTGTGAACTAAGATACTGTACCTTAAAAAGTTCCCAAAAATGCTAGCTTTCAGTTCATTTTCATCTTAAATTTTTCTTCTCAAATTTTATGTCCCAATTTGAAACCTTTCAAATATGTCAAAAACATTTTGTATAAGTGGGAGGAACTCCAAAACTTACTTTTACTTGATCTGAAGATGAATTATTAACAAAATATAAAAGAGGACCCTGGAATAAAGCTCCGTTTTCAACAGATTTCAGGGTATCGTTATGCAGCCAGGACTTTTGAATGGTCAGAACAGTTTCCCATTTTAGAAAAGCACAATAATTTGTGTAACGCCAGGTATTAGTCCTCCAGTCTCTTAGAGAATAATGAACTGTGTTTTTTAAACAAAACTTTCAAACGCACCAACCTGTCCAGGAAAAATTTAAGCAATAAAGAATAATATGGAAAGGTTGAAATACCAAAGGTCTCACCATGTGACTGAACTGGTCTGTGGGGAAAGGGATCCAGCTGTTTTCTAAAAACTTCGGAAGTCAAAAGCAGAACTCGATTCATGAGCTCATTCACCTAAACACACACAAACACACAGGCACATTTAAGTAAATTTATATTTGAACAAACCCAAACCTCCTTCGGCTAAGTTCTATAACTGTTCTCTCTAAGCCGCTTAAAAACCCAGCTCTGAAATACATAAGGACGCCCATTTTTCTAGATTGAATCTTGACTGCTTTACCGAAGAGTAAAGGCATAGCTGAATAACAATCATTGAAGTCAGTAACATTGATTTTATCTGCCCATTTCTGCAGCTCTTGCAGGCCTGGGCTTCACAGCTTGCCTGGACCATTGCTATAGTTTCTCATCTCCTCCCGTGGCTCTTCCTCAAGTCACCTTCTACACCAGCTGTCAATCAGATCACGGCATTTCCTCGCTCAAACAAGCACTTCGGTCTCCGTGGTATGACCTGATTTAATAGCAACTGACTATTCTTTCCCTTACTTTTCCTTATAAACTCTCAACCTCACCAGCCACTCCACCCTGGTACCAAGTCCCAAAAGCTCCCACCAAATGAAATGTCCTCCTCTCTCTACCCAATCTTTGTGACTTTTAAAGCTCATCTTCATCTTTCATGGCTCAGCTTATAGGCTGGCCTCTGGGAAGTTTCTTGTACTGGGTTTCTCTTCTGTGTCTTGCTAACAACCTTCCCATTTTTCTGACACATTTTTCTCCTCCACTAGACTGTATGATGCCCTTTGATGGAAGGTCCATTGTTTTTACTGTTTTTTGTTAGCCTGAGGTTTACTATGGTGCCTGTAACATAGCAGGCACTAAATAGATGTCATGAATGCATTCAAAAAACGGTTATACTTCCAGCTAACTATAGGTCAACGTGCAAAGGTAATGAGAACACGGTATAAAACGCATACCTGATTAGATAAATAATCCAAGGAAGCTTGTTGTTCATCCATCATATTTCTTAGTAGTTTTTTGGTACTTCGTGTGTAGGAAACAATAGAATTTTGCAAATTCCCTTAACCATAATGAAAAGTGGCTGCTAAATATTACATGGTTATAAAAACAATTACAGTAAAAATAATAAGTTTCATGTGATTTTGGATAAACATGAGAATAATATCTTGGTTTAACTTAATACTCAGAATTATATATTTTAACTCAGGATTAACAAAAAAATTGTTCCACTTCATTTTATTTATTTATTATTTTTGAGACAGAGTCTCAAGCTGTTGTGACATCATAGCTCATAGTAACCTCCAACTCTTAGGCTTAAGAGATCCTCTTGCCTCAGTTTTTCTATTTTAGTAGAGACAGGGCCTCATTTTTGCTCAGGCTGGTCTCGAACTCATGAGCTCAAGCGATTCACCCGTTTCAGCCTCCCAGAATGCTAGGATTACAGGCGTGAGCCACTGCGCAAGGCCAAGTGTTTCACTTCAAATAATCTGTTACAGTTAAAAGACAATATTCTGAGTGTCGATTCTCACTTTACAAGGTAAGAAGTATAGAGGCAAGAGGTATAGGATTCATCAATTCTCAATATATAAGAAAATAAAAGGTAAAAGTTTCATACCAGGAGAGTTAATTTTAAAAATAAATCTTTGTTTTAATATGGTCTATTAATTCCATATTTTTACATAATTAAATTATTAACATATAAATACAGATGCACATAATAAATCTTAGTCAAAGGTCTTGGTTAGCTAGTTTCTGACTGAACTTTTACTGTACATTTTCCTCATAAAAATGTTTTTATTTTAAAACAATACTTCTTATAGATAATTTGTAGGAACAGTACAAAGGACTTTCTTCCCAAAGCATTTGAGACCATGTTTCGATAATGTCCCATCATCCTTATTATTTCAGTGTGTATTTCTTAAACCAAGGACATTCTCCACAGCACAACCACTAAAATCAGGAAATAAACATTGGCTACCGATAGCCTGAGACCCTATAAAATTTTATTTTATGCTGTCCTCTGTAACGAAAGGACCCACACAGTACTGCATATATCATTCTTTAAAAAATTATTTTATTTCCCCCTGGCAGTAGACTTGCATCAGTAATTCTTGATATTTTTGATTCTACCTCACTCGGCTTCCTCTCTCTCTTTTTTACATACAAGTCTCTCATTTCTATTTGCTTTGTCCTGGATTTAGCTATATGTCATAGTGGCTTAAACCTGCATAACTTTGGACACAAGCCTGAGACATGTGTGTTACAGATAGGATTGATTACATCAATGTGAACTTCTTAGACTTGCTGACCTAGGAGTTACAGTCCTGTAAGACCTGGAACGTAGCATCAACTCCACCCTTCCTGATTCACCGTCTTCACCTGTCCTCCCCATACTGGAATAGGCATGAAAATTACCACAGCTATCGGTCTTTTCAATTGAAATGAAAACTTTTTATTTATTATGCTTAGCTACATAAATCAGCTTGATTTGTTTTATACTTATTGAATTAGTTATTGTCGTATTCAATACGAATATATTAGTTTTTAGACTCCCCTCAAAAAAACTAAGGCGAAATTTCCTACTGGTCAAATGAAAGTCAGAAAATAATCTATCACCTAATAACAGCCTAAGAATACACGGGAGGGGGGAGGGAGAGAGAAGGGAGGAATGGGTGGAGGGAGGAGGATTGGAGGGATCATCTCTATGGTTTATCTTATAAGGGTACAAGTGAGTAGAATATGAACGTCTTAGCACAATAACTAAGAAAATGACATGAAGGCTATGTTAACCAGTTTGATGAAATTATTTCAAATTGTATATGAAAACACCACACTGTACCCCAGAATTGCATTAATGTATATAGTTATCATTAAAAAAAAAAAAAAGGAAAATAGCCCTAACTGAACTGATGCAATAACTACCAACAGCGCCCCCTGGTGGGCCCCTTCCCTCCGCGGTCAGCCGAGGAGGTCACAGGGCTATGTGGAAGAAGCCCCAGTCATCTGTCAAATATTAACTAAATGCCTATTATATGCCAAACACATAGAACTGCTGACCTAGGACGATCAGGGTGTCTGTAAAACAACCCAGACAAAAGCCGAGGTATATTTTTTCTGTGTCTACCCTAGTAGTAATAAATCGTATCCCTTTATAATTTTGGTTATTTTTAATACTTACTACACATGAATTGTTTTTCTTCTCGTGTAATTTTACTCTGAACATCACAGGACATTTCACAGTCTTCCTTATAAGCCGTGTCATTACTTTTACCTTCATCTTTTGCATTAGATACATCTTCTACAATGTTAGCTACTGGAGAAGTCTTCATGTTAAAAAATAGAAATAAGAATAAAATAGATGAAATACGTTGTATGACCTAATACATTATAGGTAAGAAGACTGTAGAAAAAAGATTAATTTTCAGAACATATGAGGTTGACCATTAGAAAAATAATAAATAACTGGTTAGCTCAAACCTGTTGAATAAAGAAAATGAGATGGATAAATTGTTTAAATTCCTAGGTAACCGCTCACAGGACTACCTTCAAAATCTGAAAGTTTAAAGAATAGCTAAGTGATTTTTTTTTTACAACCCAATCAGGTATTCCATTATCAAAGTTAATTAAAAATAGCATTCTAGTTTTTAACCTGGGCCTGAAATTTCTTTCAAAATGTTTCATAAAAGTCAGTCCTTAGTTGATAGTTTCTTCAGTTTAAAAATAGTAACATTTAAGCAATGTCTCAATATTTCTAAATAAACATTTTAATTGATCCCTAAATTTTATTTGGTAGCATAATTTATCTTTTCAAACCTCTAATATATTCCCAAAAGTTAATCATGCTTTCCAAGCTAAAATAATATTGTTAAAATTCTTACCATAGAACGAGGTACACAGTTCCCTTGTACAGCTTCTCCACAAATAAAAATATATACATTTAATAACAAGAATAAGGCTTTCGATAGAGACATCATACTTTTCTTGGATAAATAAAAACACTTCTTCAAATATCAGTCAGCTCTCTGTGGAAAGAACTACCGTGCATTGAACCTTCAGTTAAAAACTTCTGGAAGGCGTACAATAAAAACAGAAGCCAATACTTACTAGTTTCCATGCCCTCATTCGAAACAACACCCTTCATAGGAAAAACAAGGTAGACTGCAGAGATCCTGTCTTTTTAAATCACATAGTCCTTTTTAATCACTTCACGCCTGCATTATAAGTCTGAGCTTTTGCAATATAGATTGGGTAGATAAATAGAAAATAAATGAAATAAAGGATAGCTATAGATAAAGCATGAATTCATAAATTCATCTAACTTTTGTGAGTCAGATTTTTCCCATTGGAGAAAATATCTTTGATAAGCAATATCTCAGTAATTATGAAATGATTTACACAAAAATAGTCAGGAAGTAGAAATAATTCGTGGAGTGAGAAGACTATTACATTGAGACTATTTATATAACATTTCTATAAATTTGATCAATGTGGACATTCAGAGCAAGTAATTCAGACTTAAAATATGCTTTTAAGGTACCAAATCTTGAGGATTCTAATTAACTTGTATGTTTTACAGTTAAATTGTTAAAACCGCACAAATGCTGAACATAAGAGAAATGATGTTACTGAAAATGACCACTCTCTGAAGGTTGATAGAGTAATATCGATGATGAGTCTTCAGATTTTCCCCTAGCTCGTCCCCTTCATTCTATAAACATGCCTAACCTTTATTATCTGGAAATTAAGAGGCAAAGCAAAACTTCCCTTGCTCTTTTTAACTCAGTTCAATGTATTATTTTCCCCATCTCCTTTCCTAGCCTGAGAACTGTCTGGCCAGGACCATGCATAGTTTTTATGACACTAGCAGAATAACTGAAACCCAGTAAGCATTCAACTGTTTACCTAATGCAGAGTATCCTAAACTAATTGCCTGTCCTCTAACTTTACTTCTTCACCAGCTACTATTTTAAACCCAAACACTCTTATCTTTTATTTAACTGAGACAACTTGTCAGAGTTCCTCCAGGGAAGCAGCGAGGTGGTTGGGAGTGTTGGCTCTGAGACCAGACCACCTGGTTTGAAGATTGATTTCACCACTCCCTTACTCTGGAAACTTGAGCAAAGTTACCTGATATTGCTCTAGCTCAATTGCCTTCTTTGTAGAATGAAAACTGTTTTACGGATTAAAATGATCTAACAAACAACAGGCATTCAAATGTCGTCATTATTATTATTAATATTTCACTTGTTCTATATGCAGTTCTAACATTGATGACAATCCTCATGACCTTTATAATTTATATTAGGAGTAGATGAGTATACATCCTTAATCTTAAATTTCTACTTAAAGTCTTATGAAATTGATGCGAAGATGGCAGAACTTTAGCAAATTTAAGCCAACCAGATGTTAAAATTCTTTGTTCTCAGCTTGCCCAGAGACAAATTCAGGAAATTCTTATTTGAGCAAGAAATACTTTGGCAGGAGATGGGAAAAAATAGCCTCAGCCAACATAAAAGTAATAGCACAAAAAGTTGTTCATCATAGGATGCCATATGATTTATAAGATTATGTTGAATTAAATAAACAAGAAGCCATTGCCTAAGGATATCTCCATAGTTTGAGTTTCCCTCTAGCAAATTGAAACCTGCTTTAGAGTGTATTTTTTGTAACAAATAGCAAGGTTTCAGCCAATCACAGGCAGCCAACAGATCAGACCATGCCCAAATAAGGCAAATGCCCTAGCTATAGCCAATTAGATGATTCTGTTACTTTGCTCCTGCACTTGATCTTAGCCAAAAGGCCAAGAAGGGATCCCTACTTTGCTTCTGTATTGTTCCTATAAAAGCTTGCTGTTTCCAGTGTTGGGCAGAGCTCTCTGAACCTCTTCTGATTCTGAGTACCACCCAACTCATGGATTCTTTGCTCAAATAATCTGTTTTGATTTGTCTAAAGTTTTTTAACAGAATATTTAAATGAAAAAGTTATATGAGCATGCTTTGTTACCATAATTTCCTTTTTAAAGAAAATATCGTTAATAATTTATGAGACTGTATTAAAGAAGTTGGATGTCTAACAGTCATCTCACATTGAATGTGTTTGAAACCTAACTCTTTTTCTTTTTTTCTACCCCTATCTATACCTCCCTATATCAGTACATGGCAATACTCTTTATCTAGTTGTGCCAGCTCCAAACCTGAGAGTCACATTTGACTTTTTTCCCCTCACTTACAGCCATCCATCAACTCATCTAATTGGCTCAAAGTTCAAATTTCAAGCCCTTCTTGCCACCTCCATTGCTATCATCCTAGTCCAAGTCTTTGTCACCTCTCACCTAGCCTACTATGATAATCTTCTGTCTTTCGTTTCTAGTTTTATCCCCCATCGTCTAGTTTCCCCACAGCAGCCATAAGATCACTTTTAAAGGTTGAATTATATCATGCTATTCTCCTACTCAAAATTCTCCAATGGGTTTCCTTCCAGTGGAAGCAGGATCTTACATTAAGTCCTTAGATACATTTTTAAGTCCCCACGGAATCTGGGACATGTACTTCTCCATTTACCTTACCTGGTTCTAGTACAAACATAGCAGCCTTCTTGCTATTCTTTGAAGTCCACAATATGATTCTGCCCTCAAAGCTTTT
This sequence comes from Galagoides demidoff, assembly GCA_963574575.1. NCBI lineage: Eukaryota > Metazoa > Chordata > Mammalia > Primates > Galagidae > Galagoides > Galagoides demidoff. The sequence goes on along the minus strand of CAUYQV010039802.1, from coordinate 7,192 downwards.
TTGTGCTTACAAAAAAAACCTAAATAGCTAAAGCAATCCTAACCAAAAAGAACTTGGAGGCATCACATTACCTGACTTCAAGTTATATTATCAATACAAGTCTGTAGCATCCAAAACAGTATGGTACTGGTATAAAAGTAGTCATAGACCAGCGGAACAGAATAGAGAAGCCAGAAATTAAACCATCTACCTATAACCAGCTGATCTTTAACAAAGCAGACAACATATCCTGGGAAATGGAAGTCTTATTCAACAAATGGTGCTAGTAAAATTGAATAGCCACATGCAGAAGAATTAACCAGGACCCCTATCTCTCTATATATACAAAAACTAATTCAAAGTGGATAAAATACTTTAATGTAAGACATAAAACAATAATAATTCTAGAAGAAAACATAAGGAAAACTCTTCTAAACATTGGCCTAGGCAAAGCTTTTATAACTAAGATCATAAAGGCAAATACAGAGACAACAATAATAAATAAATTAAAAAGTATGTGTCTGGCAATGGAAATAAACAACAGAGTAAGAAAAAAAAAGTGAGAGAAAATATTCACAAACTATCCAATAAGGGACTAATAATAATAACAAACAAAAAAACTCAAACAAATCATCAAGAAAAAAACATCAATAAGTGGGCAAAAGACACGAACAGTTTTTCAAAATAAGATGGAGAAATGATCTACAAACATATGAGGGAAAGCTCCACATCACTAATTATTAGGAAAATGCCAATTAAAACTACAATGAGATACCTACCACCTTAACACTATAAGAATGGCCATTGATTAAAAAATCAGAAACAGTAGATTGTGGTGTGGACACAGAGAGAAAGGATCACACGTACACTGTTGGTGGGGTTGCAAATTAGTGCAACCTCTATGCTAAATAATATGGATATTCCTTAAAGAAATAAATGTAGACCTCCCATTTGATCCAGCAATCTCACTGCTGGGCGTCTACCCAAAGAAAAAGACGTCATATCATCAAAAAGACTTCTACACTCAAATGTTTATAGCAGCACAATTCACAATTGCAAACATATAGAATCAACCTAAGTGCCCATCAATTCGCAAGTGGATTAAAAAAATGTGGTTCATACACATATCCCATGGAGTACTACCCAGCTATAGAAAGAATGAAATAATGTCATTTGCAGCAACGTAGATGAAACTGGAGACCATTATCCCAAGTAAAGTATCTCAGGAATGGAAAACCGAACACTGTATGTTACCACCAATAAGTGGAAGCTTAACTACGGTGCACAGGGGCACAACGAGATAGAAAGCACAGTGCAAATCAAGAAGGGGGAGGGTAGAAGGTTAAATGTGGGATAAAATCTTACCTATGGGGAACATAAATACTTTTCTGGAGACAGGCACACCAACAGCCCTGCCTTCCATATAACAAAAACATTTTTCCCCCTTAATATTTTGAAAATAAATTAAAATCTCAGCCTCCCCAGAGCACATTCCAATCTGAGTCATTCCATCCAAGTTTGCAAGTATTATTTTAAGTAGTTTCCAACAGGAAAAGTCTATTATTTGAACTCTAAAAAGATGAACAAATTGATTCAGAGACAGAGACATTTAGTAGTGGGTGAATAATCTTTATTTGGTTTGTACATTCTGCCTCCAATCTGGGAGTTCTTCCATGAAAAAACTGGCTGAAATACAGTCAGAATTTTTATGTGCTTTTTTATATTGGGTTCCAACAAAAAGTTGCAGCCTTTTCCCAAATCTTCACTTGCATAGCGATTGAATTAGTGGCTGAAAAAATCCATTTAATTTTCCATATTTCCAGAAACGATTTGAATACGATGATCTCGTTTGGCATATCGCCCAGGAGATTAGTAGGTTTGCTGAGATGGTCCATTTTCAGAATCTGGCAGCAAGGCAAGGACGGTTTAGAAGCCTTTCAAATGTTGACCTTATAAAGTAGGGCAAAAGCAAGGAAGTCGACTGCAGAGGAAACGGCAGAAGCTTCCCCGAGAGGGTGAGAGAATGCAGAAAAGGAAAATTTCCACTTCACAAAGTTGTTTTAAGAGACGGTGTTTGGGGTTAGTAATGCCCCTTCTGGGCATCGCTCACAACTCAAATCCCCCAACTTGTTTGTTCAACAACAAATCCAACTCCAAAGTAACCCCTAGACAATCATTTTCAGAATCCGCCCCATAACATTTGACTTTATCTGCGGATTTTGCTTCTGTCTTTCGCCAGCCTCGAACCCCCCACGAAAACACCCTCATAAAAAGGAGGGTAGGACTGAAAAGACTCTAGTCGCTTGGGCTGCCGGGGTCTCTAACAGCCGCCCACAGAGCAGCTCCCCGGCGGCGGGGCGGCAGACGCCTCCTATTGGCTGCCTCCGGGAGGCCCCGCCCCGCCGGCCCAGTCCCGCCCCTCCCCCGGGACTCGGTCGCGAAGGACGCGGCGTTGGTTGGTTGTCAAGATGGCGGTGGCGGGGTTCCTGCTGACACCTCGGCTGTTGCCAGGCAAGGTCCCCGCTGCCACAGCTACCAACGCCGCTCCAACCACCACCGCCGCGGTGCGGGAACCGGGACTGCCGCGGCCAGCCCTTCTGCGCCGGTGACGCGGGGCCCGAGAGACAGTGTGGGGAGGGGCGGAGAAGGAGGTGGAGGAAGCGGAGCTGCCATGAGGGAGGCGCTGGGGGCGAGCGGGGAGGCCGCGCGGAGGTGAAGGATGCTGGCGGGGAGGCCCGGAGCCCGGAGCGCGGTGGCGGGACTGGGCCCTGACTCCGCGGACACCCTCGACAGAGCCCCCCTCGGCCCTCGGGACAGCGGCGGGCGTCCCCGACCCGGCGCTTACCTGTATCCTTCCCAGTCTGCGGCCGCCGGGGTGGCCGAGGGAGAAGTGGGGCCCATCTTTTTCCGTTAGGTTTCCCATTACCGCGGACGCCAGGTGATGGAAATTAGCAAGTCATCTTCGTGCGAATATTGGCGTTGACAAATGCCGTTGCTCTCCGTTGCCCTGAAATTATATCATTTTTTTTTCTAATTCTATGGCTGTTTCCCCCACCACCTTGTTATCCCACTGTCATTCTGCAACTTCTCTGTGAAATATTTGTAAGTTTTAGAATACATCAACCGTGTATTCAGTGGGTATTATTTTTTGCCTTCTGGAATTATGTTTTTACCTCCTTACAGATTAACCACTTCCCGATTAATCTTGTTACTTGGAGAAGGAAATTGCTCAAATAAGTAAAATGGTTTGCGGACTTGTCTGTTTTAACAGTTATCCTAGCACGGCCCTAAATCCGTATACCAGAGCTGCTAAAGCCGAGCACGGTTTGATAATTTGTTTTGTTTTCCATCTCTGCCCAGTGTGTTGTCAGAGAGACAGCATAGAGGAAATAAGAGAAGCGAGGGTGCTTCCCAATCCGGATGAGCTTGAGTTTTCCCAAAGAATTGGTTGAGCCCCCTTTTGATGTTGTTGCTGGTTGCATTTTAGAAAATTGAAAGGCGTGAAAGAGTTCTGTTAGCATATGTAAACCGTGTTTGTTCCTTTAGAGAATGTTACAATAATTAGAATTTAACCTTTGTATTCTCAAAGGACTTGGGTGGTACTGATGGTGCTGGGTAATCCTCGCCTTTATTCCTCGCAGAGAATGGGGTGTCTTCTCTTTCCAAGTTAAACCCCATTTTCTTATCCCCATTGTCTCTAACTTCTGGTATGTTCTTTATGCTCAGTTAAAATTTTATCAGCAAGTCAGCAGTTTGTATTGAGTCTGCTTTTTGGAAGACACTGTTCAAGGTTCTCAGGAGACAAACATAGCAGGTGTGTACAGAGCTTCACTAATGGTAAAGTGTCCCTGCTCAGATCACGCTTTTCCTCAAGCTTCTATCCATTCTTTCTGTCTTTGTTTTCTTTGGCCAAGTTCTCAGAATGGTAGCCTGCAATACCAGCTTTTACTTGGCTCATCTATCATTAACCCTGTTCAGTTGGTTTTTGCCCTTACCAGTCCCCAAAACTGTCCCCTCAGAGATGTGCTCTGAAATAAAGAGGGTAATTTTCCGTATGGATTTAATTCTGCCCCCTTGATGTTATCTTTTTCTAAACACTGAACTCCTATTACACTGATCCTGATTTATCTCTAAAGGAGAAAATAAGGAATCAGTGTAAACGACTCAGGACAAAGTGTATCTTTCCATCATTTTCATTAATGAAGTAGATTTTATCTTTTTAATTTGTAGGATATGAGCTTTGATACAAACAGCAAAGAAAATATTTGTTAAGGCTCGGAGCCTGTGGCTCAAGTGGCTAAGGCGCCAGCCACATACACCTAAGGTGGTGGGTTCGAATCCAGCCCGGCCTACCAAACAACAATGATGGCTGCAACCAAAAAATAGCCGGGCATTGTGGCGCGTGCCTGTGGTCCCAGCTACTTGGGAGGTGGAGACAGGAGACTCACTTGAGCCCAGGAGTTGGAGGTTGCCATGAGCTGTGATGCCACAGCACTCTACCCAGGGGGACAGCTTGAGGCTCTGTCTCAAAAAAGAAAATATTTGTTAATAGAATTCAGCAATACATGGAATGAACACCAAATAAATTCTCTCCCAAAATTATAATGATGGTTTCCTGTAAAGAAACACATTACTAAAAATATATTTAAAGACTAGATATATAGTTAAAATTAGGCAAGTTGTAATTATCATTTTAATAGATGACCAATAGACTTTAATAAAATCTAGTAACTTTGGCTAATGTGTGCGTGGTATGCGTGTATATTTGTTGGCTGATGTGTATTGCTAGCGTATATGTGTATATATACATATATACAAATACAATTATTTACATTGGGATAGAGGAATTCTTTTTGAACATAATAAAGACTGGCAGTAAATCAAGAATATTATGTATACTAGTTAGACAGTAGAGCACCTTTTATGTGAGTATCATTTGGATATTCTTAGTGTCTTTTGTATTTCCCATTGGACACCTGGTACAGAATAGGTGCTCAAATTTGTTAAATGAAAGACTAAATGGAAAAAAAAAACAAAATGAAAAATGAAAGCACCATAGTCTTTCCATCTACAAATGTCTTGGTAAAACAAAATTTGTATTTCTGCCCTTCTGCCTCAACCACTCAGTAAAGTAAGACTTCTATATGTGATTTCCAAATATAAATACAATACTCAGAGGCCATCCAGCCTTCAGTTGAAGGCATTTCTCACTGAGGACAGAATTTTCTGACCCTAAAGGCGGTAAAAGAACAAAATCTTACAATGTTCATCTGATTAAAATTATTTCAATCTCTTAGAAGAATTAAAAATAGAAATAGAATAAAGTTTTTTTAAAAAATTAAAAAGGGGCTCTGCGCCTGTAGCTGAAGTGGCTAGGGTGCCAGCCACATGCCCCAGAGCTGGTGGGTTCAAATCCAGCCTGGACCTGCCAAACAACAATGACAACTACAACAACAACAACAAAAAAGTAGCTTGGAGTTGTGACGGGCACCTGTAGTCTACTTGGGAGGCTGAGGCAAGAGAATCGCTTAAACCCAGGAGTTGGAGGTTGCTGTGAGCTGTGATGCCACAGCACTCTACCCAGGGTGACAGCTTGAGGCTCTGTCTCAAAAAAAAAAAAAAAAAAGGGGAAAGGCCACTCATGTCTCCTCCATATAAATATCTGCAATCTGACCCATTTTATCCTAGCATCCACCTTACCTCTCTCTCTTCCCTACCCAGTTTATACGCTGTTCTTAATTATTTGCACATATTTTCTCCCCAACATGCTTGGCTATTTGCATCTCTTCTGCCTCAACCACTCAGTAACTATAGTCCTATTGCTGCCTTCCTTCACTCAAATAATAAAAATGCTGTCAGAGATAAATCACAAAGAAATACAGACTGCATTACTAAAGCTTGATGGTTTCCAGCTGCATCTAAACAGCAACAGGGTTCTTTCTTGTTCCCCTTAATGCCTCTGCCAGATCTCTGTCACCTCCACAACACTCATTAAACTGTTTTACCACTTAAGATGATAGGAACGCCAGGAACTCCCCACAAGTCCCTCCTTCCCTCCTGACAAACAGTGCAAACCCACATACTTCTACTTACCTGCCTTTTTTCCCAGCTCAGGATGGGATATTACTTTTACTGTAGGAAGTGAATCTATTCACTTGTCTACTTGTTTCCCTCCCCTGTGTTCTCAGTGACCCTGGGTTATAAATCAGCCCACCTTATAATTTGTTTTCAGTTTCTCTGGTTTTTTTTATTATTGGGGAATGAATGATTGAGGGTACAATGAGCCGGGTTATACTGCTTGCATTTGCTGGGTGAAGTCCCTCTGTTAATAGTGTCCCACCCCCCAAGAGATGCGTCACACTCCGTGGCCTCACACCCTCCTCTGTCCTTCCCTCTCTCCCTGCCCAGATTTCACCTCCCCCTATCACGTACTGGCATTAGTTGTCCTCATATCAGAATTGTACATTGGATTCTTACTTGTCCATTCTTGTGATGCTTTACTAAGAAGAATGTATTTCAACTCCATCCAAATTCGTACAAAAGATGTAAAGTTGCCGTATTTTTAGTAGCTGTATAGTATTCCATGGTATACGTATACCACAGCTTGTTAATCCGTTCCTGGATTTGTGGGCATCCACGTTGTTTCCACAATTTGGCCATTATAAACTGAGCTGCAATAAACAGTCTAGTGCAAATGTCCTTATGATAAAAGGATTTGTTTTCTTCTGGGTTGATGTCCAGTAATGGGATTGCAGGATCAAATGGGAGGTCTAGTTTCAGTTCGTTGAGGATTCTCCATACTTCCTCCCATAAGGGTTATATTAGTTTGCAGTCCCATCAGCAGTGTAAAAGTGTTCCCTTCTCTCTACAACCACACCAGCGTCTGCAGCTTTGAGTTTTTGTGATGTGGGCCATTCTCACTGGGGTCAGGTGATATCTCAGGGTGGTTTTGATTTGCATTTCTCTGATAATTAGGGACAATGGGCATTTTTCATATGCTGGTTAGCCATTTGTCTTCTTTAGAGAGGGTTCTATTCATCTCTCTTGCCCATTCATATAGGGAATTGTTGGCTTTTTGTTCTTTTTTTTTTTTTGAGACGGAGCCTCAAGCTATCCCCCTGGGTAGAGTGCCATGGCATCACAGCTCATAGCAACCTCCAACTCCTGGGCTCAAGCGAGTCTCCTGCCTCCACCTCCCAAGTAGCTGGGACCA
>CAUYQV010039797.1:0-39733 GCA_963574575.1 Galagoides demidoff | reverse complement strand
CCCAGCTACTTGGGAGGCGGAGGCAGGAGACTCACTTGAGCCCAGGAGTTGGAGGTTGCTATGAGCTGTGATGCCATGGCACTCTACCCAGGGGGATAGCTTGAGGCTCCGTCTCAAAAAAAAAAAAAAAAAAAAAGAATCGAAACATATATGTGACCAAGGGCTATAGAAATACACACAATTCTACCAATCCAGGGATTGCATATATCATTGCTATAATGATAGAAGATACAAGGTACACATGAATCTTGAATTATTGCAAAATTAAACATGAAGATTACCTCTTGCTATAACCACTGTCTTTCTGCCAAGTGTTCTGAATCCATCCCCTCTGAACTTCCTACAGACTTGACTCTGTTTGAAGCGCCTTTCTCCCCCTGTTACCAACTACTTCTTCCGTCTTTAGCATGTGGTCACAAGTTAATATCTCCCATAAAACAAACACACACACACACAAAGCTCTCTTGCCCACAAATCCCCCAAGTCACTGCCCTATCACTTCACTCCACTATGCAGATAAAGAATTCTTGACAATGAATTGCCCACATCCACTGTCTCAAATTTTTTCCCTCTTCATCTGCACCACCCTGGTTCCTGCGTGAAGCCGTAATGGCTCTTGAATCAAGGTCAAAAACCAGTGGCTGTGTTTCTCCCCTGGAGATATTCGCGGCGTTCATTACTGTGACCATGCTCTCCCTGGTAGAGAAGGTCCCCTCTTGCTTTTCCCATGCCACATTTTCCAGAATTCCCTCCTTTCTGGCCACTTCTTTTCTTCTTTCTTTCAGGATCCTTGGCCTCTAGTGTCAAAATTCTATGGTGTTTAGTCTACGTTCCATTTTCATGGCTTCAAGTACTATCTACGTGCTGACAAATCCTAAGTTATATTTCTAGCCCATTCTTTTCTGAGTTCAAGTCTCATATACCCAGTGCCTACTGACCAATATCATTTGGACATCTCAAATCCAGCATGTCCAGACTAACCTCTCAACATTGCTCCAGAACTGAGTTCCTATTCCTATTTCTTCTCCTCAATACAACGTACCAGGAGTCACTAATAATAAAAAATGTATAAAAATCTTTCCAAGAACCTTCTTAGCTCTTCCTTTTCCTTCCTTAACATGCCTAATCCATCAGCCAGGAATGTCAAATATACCTCTAAAGTAGGTCTCAGGCCCATTCACCTCTCTCCGCCTGCCTCGCCACAAATCAAATACAAGCCACCATTTTTCTAAGCTGGAATAATGAAAATAGCTCATGCATTGGTTGTCTTACTGAGTAACAAATCCCCACAAATTTGGTGGTCTAAAATAATGCTAATTTAGTATCTCATAGTTCCCATGGGACAATGTCCAGGTAAAAGAGCCAGCCCTTCTGTTCAGGATCTCACTAGGCTAAAAGGAGGGTGTTGACTAGAGCTTCCTGTTGCCTCTGAGGATCAGGGTCTTCTTCTGAACTTACTGCTTATAGCAAATTTGTTATTTTTTGTCTTTAAGATTGCCATCTCTGTTTCCTTGCTGGCTGTTGCCCAGGGACGACTCCCAGATCGCAGCACAGGCAGGACAGGCAGGCCACAGCATGGCTTTCTTTGTGCCATTCCAGGACAACGACACTACTCTCTCTGAGTGTTCACTCTCTTTTACATATGTCAGTGGGTTAGGTCAGGCTACCTGGGATAATCTCCTTTTCATTAACTCAGAGTCAACTGGCTGTCTCCCTTCGTGTTCACAGGTCTGCCACACCTGAAGAGAAGGAGCTGGACAGGTGTGTACAGCAGGGCTCAGGAATCTTGGAGGCCGTCTTAGAATTATTCCTACCACAACCTTCAAATTAGTCTCTCTCTTTGAATTTGCAGTCAAATTCTCCACATAACAGTCATGGTATCTTCAAAAATATATTACATTTGCCCCATGTTTCAAAGCCTTAAATAACTTCCAAACAGATTCAGAATAGCAGAGTGGCAGCCTCTGCACTAACCTTACAATTTTCTACCCTTCCTGATCAAGACTGCTCACTCTGCAACAGCCTTCTCCCTCCTCCTTGCTGACACCAAGTTCTCTCACTCCTTAACATTTCAGGGATGCACGGTGGGTGTCTGTGGCCCAGAACTCTCCTCTATGCCAGTCCTTCTCAAGTCCAAGCTCACCTCTTTGCTCTGCAGTCTCTTTCTTCCCCATGAAGTTTCAGCTTGATGACTTTCTTAGAGGGTTTCTCCTAAATAGGTACCTGTGATTTCCCAGCCCGGGGCCCTGATTCCTCTAGCACCTCATATTTAGTAATTACTCATTCATCAGTTTGTTTGCCTATTTGTTGTTAAGAACTCTACTTTGGGGGGGGATCCTCAAGCCCATTCATTTTATGAATTCATTCATTAGTTTAGATTGGTACCCACCTTGAACTTGAGCCTAAATAATTCTTCAAATACATGAAGCCAACTCTAAGATGATTTCTATTTTCCATCCAACATTTTGACTCAGATGTCAATAGTCTGGTGATTTATATTTCTCTTGACTTTGCTCTTGTGAAAGAAAATTTATGTAAAAGCAGTTTTCTTCAAGTTTTTGGTGTTATTTATTTAAATTTCCCTAAGGAGCAGGGAGAAGTGCTCATCCTACATTGTATTTTTCTAGAAGAGAGGACTGTGAATGGACTGTGAATTAGACCGGGGAGTTTTTGGCCTCTGGGAAGCACCAAAATTCAAAAAATGTAAAAATAGCTACTAGGGGAAGAACAGACATCCAGTTGGTCAAAAGGCCATGCAGAGTGTATTGTTTACCAGAAAATAAGACAGATGCTATAGAATGAATTTTAATATCATAAGGGCCTCCGAAAATCAATGCTCTCTAGCCAGGGAGATAGTCTTGGGACAAAAAGGGGACAAAGAAGGCCAAGGGTTTAATTTATATTCCCTACCACCTACGCCAAGACAGCAGGGCAAGGAAATATCAGATGCCCCCACATGTGTCCTCAAATCTCCTCTTTAAAACCCCCATCAATGGATTTACTGTTCAACCACAAAAAAGGTGAAGATTTTGCACCGTTTGTTATAACTTGGATGGATCTGGAGAGCACCATCCTAAGTATCGTGAGGATGGAAAATCAAGTGTCACGTGTACTTAGTACCAATTAGAAACTTGTAAGTTAACAACAACGTCCTCCCTCCCCTGAGAGAAAAACTCAGTTAAATCCAAGAAGGGAGCAGAGAACTGGGGTTGTAGGTTCCCACCCAGCAGGAACCATGTGCAGGGGTATGGCACACGTCCTGGGTGAAGGACACAGCCACAACTTTAAGGACTTTACCTTAAAGATGCAAACAATGTAACCTAATTATATGTACCCACGTATTAATCTGAATTTTTTTTGTTAAATCCCCATAAGTGAAAAAGAAGGGCAGGTTAAGGAGATGAAGGAGGGGCTGAGGTAGGAGAAAAGCACAAGGGCCAGAGTCATTCCCCACTGGCGCCGAGGGCCTCTGTCGTCTCCGGCACCTGCTCCCTTCTCTCTAATGCTCATCCCTGCAGCCCCGGCTTCTCCCAGCCCCTCTGCTTGGGAGGAGTGCAAAGGGGCGTTAGAGCACCCAGGAAGCTGTTCTGCTAGATCTTAAAAGTGAATTATGGTTAATGAGGGGCAAAATATACCCACGGTTAGTTCTAATGAATGTGGAGTTTATATGGAACTGTTGTGATTCAGAACCTCCAGCAGAACCAAAAGTTTGTTTCATTTTGGATACACCTAAGCTAGGAGCTCAATCCCTATAGAAGCAGTTTTTTTTTTTTTTTTCAAATGTGATTGTCAATGCCAAATAAAACATGGAGATGAAATTCTAAACGTTTTCTTGGGGAATCACAGAATTGCAATTTAGAGCACACACACACACACAGAGAGAGAGAGATCCGAGTGGTCAAGTGGTCTTCATCGTGTTGGAAGAACCAAGGGAAGGTTGGGAGTTTTATTAGAAAGAGAAGCAGTCTAGTGTTTTGAAGAAAGTTCATTAAGGCTAGCAAAGCTTTAGAGAGCCCGCAAGCTCTGATCGGTGAATGATGGCCGTGAGTAAAACCAGTCCCCGAGTCACAGCAGGTCATTTGGGCAGCTGTTAGGCAAAACTGGTCTAAGGTTCTAGCAGGCCTTTCAGTCGCCGGTTTGTGAATAATTCCTGGACTAGGTGCTGTGCACCCTGAGTGCTCTTTTCCCCTTTGTTCTTCAACTCTAATTTCGTTGGATATGACAAGAATAACCCAATTTGCGTAATCAACTTTTAGACGGTAAAGCTCTGTGGTAGTTTAATATAGGTCACAATTTTTTTTTTTTTTTTGGCAGTCTCTTCAAAGGGAGGAGCTTAATGCGTCCTCCCTATTTTCCAGGGGGTTGGCTGCATTTCGTGACGTGCTCATAGTAAATAGAATAAGGTAGAAGTGACAGTGTTACGACTCTTGAGACTGAGTCAAGGCCTGTGGCTTCTCCCTTATTCTCTCACACTGCAGGAGTCTAGCCCAGTGAGGACTAGTTTGAGGACACACTTATGGAAGGGCCCATGAAGGCAACACCACTGTGACTAAAAGATCTTAGAAGCAGGCCCTGCAGCCCTCATTCAGTCAAGCCTTCACAGGACATTAGCCTTGGTTGACCTTGACTGCAACGACCTGAGAGACTCTGAGGCAGCCCCACCCAGCTAAGCTGCTCCACAGGAAACACATGGGATAAGAAATCCTTGTTGTTTTAACCCACAATGTGTGGGGTAATTCGTTCGCAGTCATAGAGGGTCTGTACGTTCGTTCAGTTTTTCACTTTACATTGACAATAACCCATATTTTCAATGAATGATGACTCAGTCGCATGCTTTATCTCATTTGTTATAAAAATCCTACAAATTAGGAAGGGCTGGAATGATATACATTTCAAAGCTGAAGAGATTGGGGCTTTGATAGATTGAAACACTTCCCAAGGGGCGTCAAAGCCGGGCCTCCAAAATTTGAAGCTAGTTCTCTTTCCCCTATGTTGACAGCTCCCAAACTCTTTTCTGCTAAGACGCAGTAGATGACAATCATTGACATGTATGACGATCCTGTGGCTGTTTGCAACTCCCCATGCAAGTGCTGGCCCCGGCTGCATCTTCTTCTCCACGACCTGGGAAATCCCATCAGTCTGGAAGTGAATGCAGTGAAGTGAACCCACTCTGTTTATTGCACTAAACCGGCATCATCAAGTAGAAACATAATGTCAGCCACATATGTAATTTAAAATGTTATCATAGCAACATTCAAAACAGAAGGAAAGGATAAAAGAAATTTTAAAGATACATTTTGTTGAACTCAATGTATTCCAAAATATTATCATTTCCTCATATAATCAATGTAACAATTACTAACATAATGTCTCATTTCTTTTTTTTATACTATTAAGTGAAATAACTCTAAAATCAGATGTGTATTCAACAATTACAGCACAATTCAACTTAGAGTACCCACATTTCAATTGCTTAATTGTCTCATGTGGCTGGGGGTTACTGTAGTGAACAGTTCTGTTCTACCTATATCATTCATAAAATCTGATACTTCATTGTCTAAAATGATTAGAGAAACATCTCACAACTGATTTTAGCACGCAGGGAGATGCTGAGAACTGGACTACACTGCCATCCATTTGCTTTTTCTTCCCCAATGCATTCTCCTTCTGGAGAACAGAATTGGGAGAAAGTGGAGGTGATGGTAAGAGGGTCCTTTGTGCAGACCCCTAGGATGGTCCTATGTCCTCCCTCGTAAGTATGCAAGTTTCCAAGGGAAGTGTCAAGACTCCTTCTGGGAATTCCCTCAGGTACCGTGTACTGATGCAAAAATACTTGCTATGATGATTTAGAATAATCATTATCTATTCATTGAAATAAGTTTCCAAGCTTCAATTAGTTGGTCTCCTTCTGCAGATGTGCAATGATTATGATGCTGGAGCTGTTCGATGACTCACATTTTTCGTTACAGCTCATTATTACAGAGCAAATTTCCCACTTCCAATGGCATTTGATATTGGAAAATTAGTGAGTATATATATATACATGCATGTGTGAGATAATTTTTAATTTATCACTTCTTCCTTGTTCCAGCCCAGGTCTTTCCTCACCCACTGAGCTGAAGTCCTGTGATACCCTCAGCAAGGCTGTCCCCAAGGTGCTGCAAGAGCTTGTGCAGGATCTCGGCTCATGAGATTCTTTTTTAAATTATTTTTTCACTTTAGAAGGAAAAGAGGTTTATTTGGGTCATGTACAAGAAGACTGGTACCAATATCTGCTTCTGATGAAGGCTTCAGGGAACTTCCGATCAAGGTGGCAGGTGTAAGGACAGCTTGTGTGTCACATGGCAAGAGGGAAGAGGGAAGGGGCGGGTGGTGATGCCAGGCTCCTTTAAACAACCAGTTCTGGAGTGAACTATTAATGCAGAGTGAGAATTCACTTCATCATGCAGAGGGTGCCAAGACATTCAGGAGGGATCCGCCTCCACTACCCAGACACTTCCCATCAGGACCCACCTCCAACAGTGGGGAATCAAATTTCAACATGAGAATTGGAGGGGCCAAACATTCAAACCATATCAAGTAGTATTTATTCTAGTTTTTTTTTTTTTTAACCTGCAATCTGCTTGCTGAAGTGCTTGATTTATTTGCCTCTCCATAAGCAACGTATGCGAGATCCAGTTACTCTGCATCCTTGCCAACACTCAGAACTGTCAATCTTTTTCATTTTAGCCATTACTTGAGTTGGCTTATTCAAGCCCTTAAAGTTAATTCAAATGTTAACTATTCCATGAAGCTTCTCCTGAATGTCAATGTTACTCATTTAATATACTTATCATCTTCTATCAAGTAGTAGCAGGATGACGGTCATTTCTCATCTTCTTTACTAGATGTTAAGTTCTTAGAAGAAAGCTCCAGCATTTGACCCACCTGATATACCCCAGACTATGTGCTATATGCCTTACAAAAAGTAAGCAGTCAATAAATGTACATATCCTAGATAAACAGACTGATAGTAGGATATAAAGTTGTACATAAGTCATTATTCTATACTCTGAGAAACAGACTCTGCATGGAAACAAAGATAACAAGAGCCCAGTGCAGGCTAAAAGTTAACAGGTGCATAGAGGAGTCATCAAAGACTGATTTGATTAGTCTAACAAGTCCATCGACATCAGTCTAAGGAGTTTAGATTTTATTTAATAGTTAAAGAAGAGCTGGGAACCATTCAAGTTATTGAAACATACAAGTAACATAATTATAGTTTTGGGGGGGGGATGTGAATCTGGCAGTGTGTGGGTAGGAGCTCATAAGATTCTTAAAACAAACATAAGGATTATCCCCAATAAATAATGCTACAATAAAGACCAGCAGAGGTAGATTACAGTAGGAAAATATTCACCACAGTGACATTTTCACCTAGTTTTTCTGAGCAATTCAAAAGAAAGATTGAGATGAAACAGACTGGCGGACAGTCGGTGAATGTTAGCAAGATCAACTGGCCTGGGGCACAGGTGGGAGCTGGGAGGGCAAGGCCCCTTCCTCACTTATTTTTTAATGAAGTAATCATGCATCTTCCATTTCAAGAGGGGAAATATGTATTCCACGCAGTGGATGTTGTAAGTTCCTAAAAAGTAAATAACTGTTTCAGCCTTTTAAATTCCATATTAAATTATCAATGAGTCATGAGAAAAATGCTAACGTCAAAATTAAAATCCAATGAATCACTGCTTCTGGCTGCAAAACAGAAGTGCTGTGCTCTCCGCTGAAGGCCAATGGGCTGCCAGCTCCCTCCCTGCACCGCACCCCCACCCCAGCTGGAGCGGCCCTTCTCAGCATCCAGAGGTTAGGTTACAAGATGGGAGGGGAGCCGTCTCTCCCACACCACCAGCATTTTCCACGAGGAAAGTCTGTGAAATTCCTCCTCCTCCCAAACTCAGTCTCATCACCATGGAAAAGGAAAAGCACAATAGGATCTTGTGCCTTGTCCAAACGGGCTTCTTGGAGAAGGTCTTCAGCACCGTTCCAGTGACATGCAGCAAGCGCTTGGGTTTGTGATGACACAGGACCAAATTGCTCTCCCTATGTGATAATTCAGATTGGCTTTTCCAGCTCCTCTTTCCCTAATATATTTATTTACCTCCAGAAAGGGTCCTGATACCTAGAAGAAAGAAGAGAGAGAGAGAGAGGCAGGGGGAGAGAGAGAGCGGGATATAAAATGGAAGTGTAGGAAAATTCTAATCATGTTTTTCAAGGATTGGGTAAGTGATGGGGATGAGATTAAAGATACCAATTTCTACTTCCGCCAAACAAAGACTACCACTTAACCTACTTCGTCTTGGGATAGCCTTGTTGTCTGGGGCTTCTCTGGGACAAGAGGTCAAAAGTTCATGGATCCACCAGGCAGGAAACTTCCAGAGTTGCATCTTGGCACCAGCGGCCATGGAGGAAAAGTTCTTACTTTCACACCACTGGGACTGAAACATTGGCACCCCTTGAACTTTCCAGAAACAGTACATAAAACCAGGGACTTGTTCTGCAAAGTTCTTTCATTAATCTTCCCAGGATGAAGGCAGACTTATGGCTCAATGTCCCATCGCTAGTGGTTCTGGAGATGAGAGGGCTTTGCTACACTGCTCTCCATGCTAGGAAAATGCACCTGACTGTATTTTAGGAAAGTCTACAAACTCCCTCTCTGCCTCTCTTGTCAAGCCCTTAAAAGTGTACTCAAAAGTAGACCGAGAGGTGAGGTTGAATAAGGACACAAAGGCAGCATCCTCCCAAACTCTGGTCCTCCACCTGGCTGTGTCATCAAAAAGGACATCATTCTGGTCAGGCGAGGGCTCACAAAAGGGAAAGAGGGTTTGGAACTCACTTAGATATTGTCTTATATGACAACCTCCCAAAGACATATTTCTGAAAAATACTGCAGAAAATTTGATACTTCTGTATCAGGCAGGAATACATTTTAAACCACAAACTACCCTTAACTTGTCTAAACCTCTTTAACATCCAGTGTTCAGCCAGCTATCACCAGGTAGCAGACACACACCGATTTTTATCTGGAATATTCTCCTAAATCGGTTTTCTTGCTTCTATTTAAGTTCACCTATTGAATATTTTAAATTTTCAGTCTAAGCATAATTATTTTCATAGCATATAATATTGACAATATTGATGCACCTTATAGGACTATAGGTTTTACCAGTTAAACCTGCTTACTGACCAAATTCTAAGCCAGTTTGTAAGATTTCTTTACAGGAGAATATTTGGTCCAATTTAGGTGTATGGGCCAGACAGCCTTAAGAATATCTTAATTTCCAAAAAAGTCTGGGATGAAAAAACTTCAGGGCTCCCTGCTTGATCCTCCTGCCAAGAAATCCCGTCTGTAAATGAATCAGGAAAGTGGTTCAAGTTTTCCACGAATTTGACTACATTCCAGCCTAAGGAACCCCACCAGAGGACAGCCAGAGAAGAAACTCCTCAGAGAATGAATGAGAAGATGGGAAGGCCTCGCTCAGGAAGGTGAGTGAGCTACGGATTGCAGGCACTTGCAGGATGAACTTGTGAACACACGTCCCACTTGGCAGATCTATAAAGATGGTGTATTTATAACATGCTCCTGAAGTTGCTGAAATGAGCAAGGGACTTTGATTTTAAATTAGCCTTGTAAGAATTTTTCAAAACATTTCCAGTACTCTCTACCAAAAAACAAAGGTAGCCTCCTGGAGTCTATTCACCACACACTTCAGCTGGTATTTCAGAACGTTGCCTCAAAAAGCAATCCTTTCTCTACCTCTTTGCCTCGAAATAATTGAGGCAGCTGGGAGCTGGAGCCCAACTTTATTAGTGACTTAAAACACACCCTTGGAAACTAAGCTGGCTTTTTTTTTTTTTTTTTTTTTTTCTCAATCCAGGTGGGAAGCGTGTTCCAGCAACTGGGAACAACACTTCAGGACATTCTCGAACAGATAATGCCTTGAGAGCTAGACTTCAAACAGTCTTCTACCAGCATCTGTCCAACGAAAGACAAGGGTAACCTAGTAAGCATATTAAGCCTCCCGTGTAAAGACAGAGATAAAATAGTGCAGCCGCCAAGATTTGGCATCTTTAAAAATGCCTTTTCAATCTTTAACTTTTGTCTGCTTGGTCGTCTAGCAACCAAGGGCTGAAAAGAAACTCCACCCAAAACAAAGTGAAACAATACAGACACTTAAGTTCAGGAGTGTGCCTGTGCGTGTGCATGTGCGTGCGTGTGCATGTGCGTGCGTGCAAGACTCTCAGCGTGCAAAGACAGAAACTCGTTCTCAGACAATGAAAACACACAGAAAGTCCCAATTGCAGATGGCAGGAAAAGAAGTCAGGAGTGAGCGAAAGGCAACGAGAAGATGTGTAATGCGGAATGAGGGTATAGTTTCCACACACCGGGCTCAAGCAAGGTTTACACTCTTCAGCAATAAAAACAAACCATTAAGCTAGGCCCAGCACTGTCAGGAAGTATAAAACAGTTCTTGAAACTTTGCAGTTACTATACAAAAGCTTTTCATAAACTCTGTTTCCTGATCTTCATTAAACGTTAACATCAAGTTGCCGTGGGGCAATTAGCTTGCCTCCTGAAATCAATAAAAAATCAACAATTTGGAAATAGTTGTACAGTAAAATAGTTCAATAATTATTCTCTCATAGTGTTGTGGCCAAGCGGTTCCAGTGTAAATGCAGTCCAGATGAGATCTTGCTCCGTATGAGGGAAGCTTTAAGCAGAACCACGGTTTGCTTAGAGACCTCCTCCTCAGAGTGGTCGGCCACAATAATGCACTCCTGGCGATGCCTGGGAGTGGGGCCCAGGGCGCGGGGCAAACACAAGACTTTAAGTGGTGTTAAAGTCAGTGTCTGGCTTCCTACTGCTTAACCACCTCAAAGAGACTCAATACAAAATTTAGAGACCTAAACAAAATGATAAACCCACTGAAAAAAAAAAAAAAAACAAAAACAATTTAGGTGCCCTTATGCACCATTTGGACTCCGAGTAGAAACAAATTACATAGATACACTTATGCAGTATGCATACAGGGAAACTCACACACATAGATGCATATGTGGGTGTATAAGTATATATACACGAACCCACTTGTGATTAGAAATTCATTCATTCCAGCATTTCTTCAACAGAACATTCGAATCTCAGCTGCTTATAAGAAATCTTCCAAGTGCTTCCCAAAAATACTGCTGGTACACAGATGACCCTCGCAGGGAGTTTTTCTAAAAAAGAAAGAAAAAGAGGTGCCAACACCAAGCAAAGACAGAAAGAAGTCATTTATTTGCTGACACTCAGAGGGAAATCAATTCCTTTTCCTTTTCCTAGCCTGAGCCCATTTTTAAGCACCTTATTCAAAGCCAACCGCAGCGTCGAAAATTCCAATATCCATTAAATCAAACCTCAAATACCAGCTTTGGAAGCATTATACCACCCTGTAGGCTCAATGGTGGTGTACAGTGAACCATCTTAGAACTTAAAAAAAAAATCAAGCATCTTTTTTTTTTTTTTTTTGTATAAACAGATGCTTCAAATGTATGACATCTATTTGCCGCCTTCAAAGGGAAAACTTTTAAGTCAGACGTTTGGCACTAAGATCACACAGGATCAACTCAGTGGACTGACTTAAGTGTTAAACTTTTTTAAAGTACGTTTTTTAAGGACTTGCACCTGCTCCCCCATCCACATAGATGTACTGACACGTATTTGACGAAACTGACTATATGCATGCCCCAGCAAGCAAGCCGAGCAGATTTTACAAGATAAGCAACCAAGTGTTTTCATGTCTGAGGGTGGCTAGAACACAAAATTGCCAGTCATCTTGTGGGGGAAAAGAATGCCTTTGAAAAAAAAAATATGTAGGGCATCATTTCAGATAGGGTGAAATAGATTCAGAAGCCATCCTGGACACAAGTTTGATTTATGTATATTTCTTTTAAGGGCTGCTTTTTTTAGAGGGGCCTAAACTTGCTCCAACCTTTGCAGTTAGGATTAAGAAGGTATTCATTAGAGCCTGGCTACTCAAACTGTGGTCCTCTGGCCTACAGTAAGGGCTTCACCTGGGAGCTTGTTAGAAATGCAGTTCTCAGAGCCTACCCTAGACTCACCAAAACACAATCTGTAACAGAACGTGATTCCAGGGGCTCTCTGTATACACATTAAAGTTCCATTCTCCTTAAGGCCTTACTGGTGGTGGTTTGGACGCACATTGAAATGGAAGAAGTTTTATTTAGAGCATTGGTCCCCAAAGTTAGGTAGAAATTTCACTTTGAAGTTTGCAGGGCGGGGAGATGATCAGAAAATTCTGCCCTGTAGAATGCCATAAGGCTGTAATTTAAGTCAGCAAGGTGGAGGAAAGAGGAAAGGCAATTTACCTGAGTGGAGCAGACTTGCCTTTTATCTCACATTTCACCATACGGGTCCCCTGCTAAAATTCAGACAGAAAAGGAACAGTGCCAGGACATTCTGACTTCTGTGGATTGCCACTCCATGTCACCACTACTCTAGACTTTAATTATTTGCTAATGCAAGGCTGTGTTCCTTTTGCCTTGCAACAGGTAAGAAGGCTTATAAACGGCATGTAAACATACAGCGAATCAATACCTGCATGCTTTTAAGCACTCTGAATTGGACATATGATTTTTCCCCCTCCAGTAAAAAAATAAGGGGAAAAAAACCCAGACCACCTAGGTTACTTAGTAATTATGTAGTGTGTCATATTGATCGAATTTACAGATCATCTCTCTGTTCTTTGCCCCCTGAGATATAGTTTAAAGCAGTGAAGGGTGGGCGGCACCTGTGGTTCAAAGGAGTAGGGCACTGGCCCCATATACCCGAGGTGGAGGGTTCAAACTCAGCCCTGGCCAAAAACTGCAAAAAAATAAGTAAGTAAGTAAGTAAGTAAATAAATAAATAAAGCAGTGAGCAGAATAAAAATTATGAAAAAAATGGAAGCCCAGGTAGGATCTGTAAAGCACTCACCCTCCCTATTGCCAATTTTTGAAGATGTAAAATTAACAGAGCCACCTGGATGTTCCACAGAGGTTAAATCCACATCACGGAGAACAGGTAGGCTCCCCCCCCCCAAAAGCATAGAAACAGATGACCAATTTAATCAATTTTGAAAGAGAAGCCCCTACCCAATTAAGAAATGACTACATATTGATTTTTTTTTTAAAAAAGGCCAATTATAAAATGATTCAAAGTATCCTCTAAAGCAGTGACTAAAATCAACTAAATTCAATGCCACACAGTTAGTTATGACTCTTTATCCCTCCGCATGAAGAATGAGGGCCAAGTGTCTGTAAAGATGTAAAATGTATATAAAAATCCTGTCTCTCGAGTGAGCCGGCAAGAGGGTCAAAGTCCTCAGGTATTATAAAACTTCTGATGCTAAACTGAAACCGAAAATGCCATCACCTAGACGTTATAATATTACAGAGCTCCCTATGTATATTTACACATACACGTTGTTTCATATATATCAAATACATACATTGCAAGAGAATGCGTTGGCGTTGACACCATTGGAAGTAATTTTAACCAAGGAAATTGGAACCAATGAAATAGAGCAACCAAAAGGATGGATAGAACTGCCACAGCATGAAATTTTTGTGCTCTATTTCTCACACTCTCATCTAGGGAATTTGAAAATGAGAAAACGTGCATTATCGTCCCAAGAAGTTAAGATTGTGCAGCCTGCCCTTCATCTCCAAGGCAGAAGGGGGTGAAGATTGGCTGGAAAACAAAGACCATCCTCAACCTCCCTAGTTCACTCTAATGCAACGATTCCAGTGAATCTCACCTAACCAAAAGCAATAGTGGAAGGGAGAAAAAGAAGCTCAAAGATTTTAGGAGTTATCTAGTATTAGTACAATATAACGACAGAATGCATTCAAAGATAAGATTTACATAACCTCATAACCTCCAAAATGTTAAGTATGTTCATGGTCATTGAAAGTTAATTCATGGGAAGAATTTGATTATAACAGTCTGTTCCATTACAAACACACTATTTTTTTTTTGGAAGCCAATTCCAAGGCAGGGCCTAGGAAAAGAGATTAGAACTAGGTTTCACCAATCATAGCAGGCACGGAAGGGGACACCGAGTCCTGCAGATTGACCTGAAATGTTGTCAGTAAAATAATGAGGAGCTTCAGGTTCCCTGGTTTCACAGACATATCCCCTGAATCCTTCCTTGGCCGACAACAACCCAGGGCACAGAAACTTTGACACTGGTAAGTGTTCATTCTCAGCAGCCTAATTTGACTTCACTCTGTTTGGGCGTCAGTCCAATTGGCAGATGTTCTTGTAGAAGCTGATCTCAGACACTTTCCCTTTCTAATTTTTTGGCACTGTTGCCTCTGTTGCATGGGTTATTATCTCTGAAACTTTATCTTGGGTTCCCCAGGTTTTCCTTGTTTTGTAGGCTATAGTTTTCCCTTAAATTTTTCCACCCCGAAGAGGTTCATATAAAAAAATACTAACTCATTGGGTATACTTCTGATCCAAACGTGATGTATCGATGACTCGCAACTTTCCAACCATCCCTTGCCTTTCTCCCCACCCCATGGAAAACATGTACCTTTAGAAACAAAAATGCAAACACGAGGTAATCACTGCGAGCACTGTACAGACGTAGCATTTTCTTTTACAGGTTGGACTTCATAGAATGAAATGACAAACCTTTATATTTATTATCTGAAATAGGCTGAACATTTGGAGAAGTGTGTCCAAACACATAACCTTGGAAAGAAAAGCTGATCAGTCAGAGAACAGAGGGGAGGGTGTGCAGAAAACGCCACATGCAGACTTTTGCCGTGTATTGGGCAAAGTGAGAAAATTGGGTCCTTCAGAGAGCAATAAACTCCTAGATGAGGTTAAGGTAAAACACAAATCAATTTCCAACTCTTGATGAGGGCCACGGGATATCAATTTTAAATATACATGACCACGATATCAATAATGAAGAAATTCTGTTTTATTTAATACTTTGGTCAGATCAGCCCCTTAGAAGGTTTCACTGGTTTAGGAAAGGACAACCAACCATCATTCACTTTCCTGCGGGTCCATCATTTTCCTCATTATTTCTATCAACCCTGCTTTATTCTTTCTGTAAATTAAGGGGCAGGGGCATGATTCTGTGTGAGATCAGCAATGTCTGGTTCTTATCCAAATATTCCACCTAATAAGGACGGGAATTCTCATGGATTGGACAGCCACTCCGCAACATTCCTGAGAACCGAATAATATAATAATCTTGAAAGTCAGCAGAGTGGATTATCCACTTTTTTTTTTTTTCTGGACTTGAACTTGTGAACTTAACAGTAGCGCTGCAAAAAAAAAAAAAAAAGCAAATGTGCTAAGCACTTTGCCAAGGAACCTTCCATGTAGATTTCTCATCTTAAATACACACAATTGAAAACAACTACAATTTTTGGACAATTATGTACAAACCCGATACTTCTTTTGATTACACATAAATACAAATTAGCTATTTTTCCTAAAAAGTGGTTATAATAGTAAATAAATACAAAATAAATCTGACCATTATACTTCATGTGCTGGGGTTGAACCCATATAAAATGTACAACTACATACATTTTAAATCTTTAAGGAATAATTCTCTGATTAAAATATTTGTTTTCCCAACTTCTTTTTGTAGATATAAATATATTTGCAAAATAGCTGTTTTTTTTTTCCATTCCATTCCATAAATAAAGTCTTCATTGGGAAATACTAAAGTGTCAACGGGGATTTTTTTTTTTGTTCCTTTGTTTGTTTGGTTTTTTTTTCTTTTTTCTAAAATATATATATATATATATATATTTATTTATTTATTTGTTAAATTTTGCTGTGCTAACGACACCCACAACCCTCCACAACCATGTCCTGATAGTTCTTTAATACGACCTTTTCGTTTTCGTCAAGGTACAACATTGAGATGGCGCTGAGCTCTGTGGGGACACAGCACGCCTTAGGAATCTTGGAGTTAACAGAGTTGACCAACGTCTGAACGATGGCGTGGTTAGTGGAGTTCAGGTGATCAGCCAGAGGAAAAGGGCATTCTCCATGGCAGTAAAAGGCATGATACCCTGGGGGGGCCACAATCCAGTCATTCCACCCCACGTCACTGAAGTCCACGTACAAAGGGTGTCTCTTGCAGCTGGACTTGAGACGTTTCCGCTGTTTGTGTTTCACTTGACGCTTCTCTCTTTTGTGGAGGGGATGCCCTTTCCCATCGTGGCCAAAAGTTACTAGCAATGGCCTTATTTGTGACCAGCTGTGTTCATCTTGGTGCAAAGACCTGCTAATCCTAACATGTCTCTTGGAGACACCTTGTGTCTCCTCTAAGTGGGTCACTTCCACCACGAAGCCATGGTTGGTGTGTCCCTGTGCAGTCCACCTCATCACGGCGGGGGTGACGTCAAAACTCTCCCACCTGCTTGTGTTCTGATTCACCAACCTCGTGTCCAAAAGTCTGGTCACAGGGAATTTTGAGTTGGCTGTTGCAGGCTTTATAATTTCATAAATATTAATTCGGTGATGGAAACTGTTATTGTTCCCCAAAGCTTCCTGCATCTGTTCTCGAAAAACCTGAAGTTCTGCTGAGGTGATGAACTCCTCGGTGGGGACAGAACTTAAGTTAAAGAAGAATCGCCGGGTTGTTTTTCCACTTGTTTCTGGCAGTTCTTCCAATGATTCTAATTTGATGTGGAAAAGTGGGGGAGAAAAAAAGAAGAAAGATCATTCAGTAAGAGAAGTAACAACAATTTGATTATCTAGGTAGAGTTTTAAATCCTATTATGGAGTTTGTAACCAGAAAATAAAAATGTCCCCTCTGAATAAAAAAAGGGGTCTCCCTTCTCTCTTTTGTGCCAACACGCATACCAGGACATAAGATTACATAATTCATTGATGGTTTTTTTGATCTAATGCATGAACACTGCTTCTAGGTGGCTATAATAATGGGGGAAATGGTGATACATTTCTTTGGAATTCACAGACTTTAGGGTGAAAAAATAAGTCAGCACTATAGTTAGTAGAGGTCTAATGAGTGAGGATTTGAGGAAATTATTGCATTTCTTTTTTTAAAAAAGGCTTTAATGTCAATCCCTTAAGCAGTATTCTAAAACATTACTCTGCAATTTAGATGATTTACAAATCTCGATATACAGATTTCAGCTTCCTAATTAAAGACTCGGAAACTCAACATCAACGATGACATTTTGCAAAGCACACCCTACTATTTTACTCAAAAGTCCAGAGACAAAGGCATTCACAGGGATCTACTTCTTTGGAAACGTATGGGTGGTACTGGGACACTGTAGTAATTAAGGCCAAACAATTTCTGGAGAAACAGCTTCCCAGCTGTTGTCCATTCTCCCCCCTCCTTATGACTTCAAAACATCAAAATCTCATTTTAGATGCTTTTGCAAGACAATAAAATGACTTTGCCTTCTGTTCGTCATTCTTTTATGTTTAAAAAAAAAAATAAATCACACCAAAAACCGTAGGTCTAACCAACAATAGGCTTTTTGGGATAAAGACAAACCCCGCAAGGCTTACAAAAACTTACAAAGATGCCATTATGGCACACATGATACAAGCAGCAATCTCATCCCATTACAGAATAAGCCCTCTATGTTTCTTATCATTATTTCAAAATGCCTATCCAAATGGGCCATGTATAAAAGCTGTGTCTGATTTAAGATTCCTGAATTTCAACTTTAGGAAGTACTGTTTTCCAAGCCAACAATAAAATATATTATAGCATCTTGAATGCTTCCAGTCTGCAGATCATAGAAGGTACAACATTGTTCTTAAATTGATGATGACCACCCCTGGAATTTGAGATCCTTGTCTTATTTTCTTCTAGGTTTGTTTCATTCCATCATTTCCCATCAAGAAACCTTGCCTGCTGCACTCAGAATCCCAAGCCAAGTGCTAACAAAATCTATCTAGCCATAGTTTCGTAAGAGGAGACTACATTGTTATTAATTGAATGGTTCTATTTCCCCTATAGACAAACACCTGTCAGTTGGTCATAGAATCTAGACCCCCTGGCAAAGGAAGACTCATGTCAGATCACCCTCTCAAAGTTCTCAAATATGTTAGCCTTTATCATCAAAGCAACAGTGGTCCCATGAGCTAAGTGGAGGCACCTAGTTTAACAGGGACAGTTTCTATCAAATTCTAGACCAATGCAGTATTTTTCAGACTTTAACTTTCATGTGAAACAACCACCATGGAGCTTCAGATGCAGGTTTTGATTCAGTAGGTCTGAGAGGGGCCTGAGACTTTGCTCTTCCAGCCCACTGCTAGACAGAATGCTCCAGAGCTGGTGGACCCCACTTCTGAGTGTCAAGGTCTTAAAGAATGTTTTTCATATTCAAGTGTGGACTGCCAGAGGAGTGTGTTTTTAAAGTGCCTTTTAGTTAAATAATATAAACATGGGTAGAAGAACCATTATGTAAGCCAGGGAGTAAGAGCTGAGGCCATGGGTAGGCCAGACAGTGACTCAGAGCAGAGGTTCTTCTACAGCTGATTCACTTGGACATGGAGAGTATCAGGCCAAAGGAGTCTTCCACAGTCCTGTGTCTGTTAATCTAAACTTCCTGGGGATACTTTGGAGCATCAGTCCACATTCTAGACTCCCATGTAAGTGAATGATATTTCAAGCCAGGCACAGTCATTACCATGACCTTCCTACCATTGAGACCTGAGGTCTTCTCATTGGTTCCCAACAAGTGTCAGAGGATCATACTTAGCTTCTTTCCCCCCTTTCCCTCTGCAAACATCAGAAGAGCCCTCTGATGTTTCAGCAGAAGGCAGTATTTCAGCAGAGAAGGTAAAACTCAGAAGCCTCAGGCCTCAGTGATACCAAAATCAGATCTGCTCCTGAGCTACTGACTTCTGTGATAGCAATACCCTTATGAACACCCTTTTCTTTCAAAAGAGGGGGAAGGAAAGGCAAATTATCAGGGCATTCACTGGCTATCTCTCTTGGTGAAAGAGCCCAGAAAAATCACAATTGCAAGAAAAACCCTGAGTCCCAATCCAAGGATAGAAAGGACAGAAGCTATAAATAGGCACACAGCCAGAAGATGACAATGAAAGGACAACCTCCAAGGTAAGCATGAGGGACAAAGTAATGAAGCAGATAGATATAAAAGGGGTACAAAATACAATAGCAAACTCTCAATTAAAATAAGGAGAGGTTGAATCATGTAAAGTTGCCATTCCTCAACCACAAATGTAAAAACCAGCAATCTCATGGGGTTCAAAATCTCATTGGAGGTAAGTCGGCTCAGCAAAAGAGAATCATTTAGTGGCCTGAACAAAGTAGAAAATAAATGGGAACAGATGACCTTCCCTGACTTTCTAACTGCACCCCAGCAAACCCATTTCTTGAAAGACCCTTGCTCCATCCTGATTACATAAGCCTCCATTACAACACCCCTGAATGCAGACTCAGGTCACAGAGGTAAGTCAGAAATTCACCGAAACCCTGGAAAATAACTAGGGCATAGACCCTTTCCTCTAATTTTCAATAGAGGAGTATGAATCTTGTCTTGAGGGCAGAAAAATCAAAACCTCCTAGAAATAAAGTAAACTAAAGAAAGAAAACCTTCTACACATTATCACAGGAAGCCTGGGGATGCCGCAATATAGAGGATTTACCTAAGTAAACAATGTATGCTTTTTTGGAGGCTTATACAGCTGTTAATTCTCTGTGACCCTCCCTTGCTGAATAAGCTGAACTGGCGAAGAGACTGAAGGATTCTGACCTGTCTTCAACCTGAGTTTTTAAGCCTCTAATTTCTTAAGCAACTGGGTGATGATCCAGCTGCAAAAATGTGGGAAAATGAAGGAAAACACGGTGATGACGGTGATGTTTGACCTCACCTCCAAAAGCGGGGCCTTGAATTTAATCATCTACACTGTGTCAATTATTCGTCTACCTTCAAATAATCCAATTCAGCCACCTAGTCTGGCTGAATTCTCTCAGCCCGACTGGGCCCACTCTAGCTTCCCTAGAGAAGGGAGAAAATAACATTAACGAAAGAAGGTCTGGAAATGAAGACTACTGTGCTCAATGCTTTTCTTGGGTGCCAGGTCTGGCTCTCAACAACTTTATATGAATTTATCTCACAACAAATCAATTAGAGAAGAGCTATCACTATTTCCATTTTTGAAATGAAAGACTTAGAGTTCAGAGAGGTTACGTAATTTTCCTAAGGTTAGCTTTGAACTTGACTCTACGGCAGTTCCCAAGTTGCCAGCCCATATACAGAACTTTCTAACACAGATAAGGCAAAAACACAAGAGAAAAGCAAAACTGTTAGGAACACATGTATATTTAACACAGTGGTCATTACAGGGTGATTTCTGTTCCAGCTAAAGGCACAGAAATATAGTCCCCAGGTATGATGTAGGGAGCAAAAGAATTCAAGGAGCAGAGGTGGAGATATGGAGATCTTGTTGGGAACCACTGTCATTATGTGGCTGCCTTTTTGTTCTAAATAAAGTATGGTGAGTTTTATGAAAAAAAAAAAGTAAGTTATCATTATGCTTTGAGAATTTTGCAATACTCTTTGGACAAAAAAATAAATAAATAAACTTCCATTAAAACAATAAAAAATAACAGGACCTGAGGATATACAGGCAAATCAGTAAAGCTGGAAATCACTGTCCTAAAGCACAATGAAAGGGGCTACTGCACCCAAGATTTTCCAGAAGATAAAACAATGGCTAAGGAACTGATCAAGGGGGAAAAAAAGATAAAACACAAAAGCTTCAACAGAATCTGTTTCTGATTTTTTTAAGACAACAAAGAAAACAGCAACTAAGAAAGAAAAGCACAGCTGTCCTCACTAACCCTAATTTGGTCTCTGCACACCCTTAGCTCCCATATCTTCGAAATGATCGAGGTTGTCAGTGAAATATGCAAAGGCCACATCTAAAAAAGATAAAATAGCTCAGTGTAGAAGGATTAAGGGGTCCTACAAAGAAGTAGAACAGAAAATGTCGATGCCAAAGAAATAATCACTGGACACCAAAGCTTCAATTTACATAAGCATTTTCAAACAGAGTAACTTTCCCAAGGAATGGGGCTTTTTGCAATCACATTGCATACCTGGGGACACTATCAGGTATTTCAGGTCAATATTGGATGGAGGTGGGTCTATGTTTCTGAATTCTCTGCACTGGGACTTTGTGCTACAGGTTCTCCAGCATGGAGCAATAGCTGTTTCTTGAACTTACCTATTATGTAGGTATTTTCATGACAATTGAATTTGGGCAGGGAGGGTTAATCTCAGTTTAAAAGTTTTAGTCATAGAGGCAATTAATCCAGTGATATCATGCAAAAAGAAGACTGCATTCTTCAGAGTCTGAAGCTGGTCCTTCTATGGTCCAATCTGACAGACAAGCCCAAAGACTTTTTGCTGGGCCAATGGAAGTCAACCAATTTCAATGTGTTTTCAACTGTAGCAAAGCATAAAACACTCTTTCCAGTTGGAGAAGAGATTTTTCTATCTTCAGTGGCAGTTTTGAACAGCCTTATATGGCTAAAGCACTTTTTAATAACTTTGAAAAAAGAAAATATTAGCAGTAGCAAACCATAAAACACTCTTTCTAGTTGGAGAAGTGATTTTTCTGTCTTCAGTGGCAGTTTTGAAAGGCCTATATGGCTAAAGCACTTTTTAATAACTTTGAAAAAAGAAAATGTCAGCAAAGCTTACACTCTCCCACATAAAAGCCATTCTAGAAAGAACTAGAGAAGTTCAATAGGAGAAATAACAACTGTTAATTTTGTTCAGATCTCCTATCATATGGTTGCATTATATTCACATTGGCTGAAAAGATGCCCACATGACATCCCTTGTCTTGTAACTCTACCACTAAACTATCAGATGCCACTAAAATTAAAGAAAAAAAGAAAAGAAAGGGAAAAAAAGTAATTCTTATAATCAGGTTCCTTTTGCCTTTTGGTCCTTTGCCAAATGAATGCCCATTAATATCATATAAACCAAATTCTGCACTTGAGCCAGCAGTCTCAAGCACATGGTTTATTAGGAGATTTTTTAGTAGCATTTATGGCACATGGTTGTTTATAAAAAAATCAAATCTGGGTTACACAACAATGAATAGTCTTCAAAAGGTGCTATATCCAGACTAATGATGATGTGCTAGTTATAAAAGGAAAATAAATGGATTTGTTGAAGTTCAGAGCAAAAATTACATAGCTTTTCTCTATCATCTAACTGCAAAGTATTAAGATGTAGAGTATTACAAGTTGGTTTAGTCAAGTAACTTCTATACTCTTTTTCATGTAACATTTACACTTTAAAAAGTATGAATTCTGACTTACAAACTCAAGCCTGATATTGAAGTCAAAATGACACACTCAAATGACATACAGCCTAGTCAGTTTTGATCAAGCCACTTCTAAAAGAATGAGACATGTCCATCAGACTTCACTGACAATTCAATGTTTCAGGTCTTAGCTTTTAAAAGAGCATCCTTTTAAGCTACAAGAGAGATAGGCTGAAACAACTATTCTTGTTACTTTTCTATCCAGAAAACTATTCTCATCAGCATCAGCTGGGAATGATGACGTGAATCTATAATCATCAAGGGTTAAGACGAAAGAATGTGCAGGAATGGAAGTATTCCTACATGTGACCATGGACAACTTCTGCTCTCAGTGGCTGAATTCAGAAGGAGTAGAATGAGATCTTGCTCCCTTTCAAATCCCTGATTTCTGCTAGGAGGGGGCACCACACGTAGAGATGTGCTTGAAAATGAACTGACAATTGATTTATTGTCCCTTTCCTAATGTACAGCTGCCTCCATGATGAAGAAGGATACTCTGTCTGTGACTCGCCTCTGGGAGTCTTCCCATTATCAATCAGTGTTCTCATAATCAATCATCCTTCACTCACACTGGGAGAAAACTTCTAGCTTTGCCATTTCTGATTCTATCAATGTAGATTTCCACTTGAAATCTACCACCTCAGCAAGGCAAGGCAAGAAAAAGGGAACTTCTCCCCTAGAACTCTTCAATATGCTACAAGTGGCAGCTCTGTGACATACAACTTTCTACTCTTTTTCTGGAACTTGAAGGAAGCCATGCTGTCCTTAAAATGCAGAAAACCCAAGGAGAATGTGTAGAAAAAGAATTGAGGTGGGACATATTTTTGACTAATTACTCCAAGAACTTAAGAAGAGTTCAATAGCTGCTCTAGGACATTTCAAACTGACTAACCGCCCTGTGATGAAACAAGCAGAGATATCCTACCTTAGAAAAAACCACATGCAGTATCATAAAAGAAAAAAAAAAAACACATTTCACTGCACATGAAGGAAAACAGACAGCTCCTGCAAAAGCTTTTATCTGAAGGCTCGCCTTGTTTCTACCCAGAGCCTATCTCAGATTTAAGCACAAGACAAGAAAGTCATTGTGGAAACAATAAGATTGACTGTGGAATTGATCTCCCACGGGGATTAGATTGGGATTCAAAATCTTCCAAACCAGGCCCAGATCAACTGTAAATTAGAAAGACTTTGGGGCCCTGGGTTTTGATTTTTCAATAGGATCTCTGCATTTCTGCCTTAGGTTCTGTCTGGGCTGGAGCCTCAGCTTACACAGCAGATTTATAGAGCCAGGGCTTCTCAACAGATTTGAAGCAATCCCAGTCTACCTCCCTTCTGCTGCCCCCACGGCGATCTCGCACGGTTAGGTGACTAGGGCCATGCCTCTCGCCCTCATCTTCTCCATCATCTGATTTCTCTCCAGTTCCTGGGGGAGGAGTAGCTCTTCTGGCTGCAAGCCAGGAAAAGGGTGCGGATTTACTAAAGGGAATCCCTGAATTCCTGGCTCCCCCGCCACAACAGCAGGATGTAAAAATCAAATTCACGAAGTACGGTACAGAAGCAAGAGTGGAGACCTCTGCCCTGCGCTGACCAAGCTGCCTCCCCGGGATGCCTGCAGCCTGCCCGCCTTGCGGGGAGCTTTGCTCGGTGACCCTGCCCCCCCACCCGCACTCCCCGCTTCCAGCCTCACCTTCGTGGTGGAAGCTGCGCACGGTGTTGGCGCGGCTGGCTGCCCTCTCCAGACGGTGGTCCGGGGCGGGCGCACCGGGCTGGCCCGAGTGCCGGCGGTACAGGTCCAGCATGTAGGGGGGCACCACGGCGTCCCTGCTGGGGGTGGGTCTCTGTTTCAGGCCGAACATGCTGAGCAGCCGCAACTCGAACTCGCTCAGGACGTCGTCCGAGGGCTGGGATGAGGGGCGGCCCGACGCCGCCGCGAACTTCCTGCGGCCCAGTTCGGGAATGAGACCGGCCGCGCCGCCCAGGAGGACCTGGGGAAGCAGCAACGCTAGAAGACAGCGGGTCCCGGCCACCATGGTCGACCTGCGGACAGGGCCGACGTGAGTCACCCGAGTACCCCGCCCAGCCCTCTCCCCTCCCGCCCCTGTGGCTCGGGCTCCCGTTTGGCTCCCCCGCCTCCTCCTCCAGGGTGCCCTCTTGGCTTGCAACACTCGCCGGAAAATGTTTGGGAAAATGAAGGGTCTCAAGTTCCTGAGCGAGAAGGATTTCTCCCTCCCATCCCACTCTCAACATTCTGACACACGACTTAGGGTGTTGCCCCCCAAACCACCGTCAATGACTGTCACCTTTTTTCTGGGACACCAGCGCTGACAGTCAGTGAAGGGAGAAGTACCACTTGGTCTGACACACTGTGTCTGTCCTCTATATAAATCCTAACACACACTGCCCAGCGCGCCCTGGCATATAAACACACACAAATGGCGCATGTGACTTCCTCAGAACCACTGTATATAACTTCCTGATACATCTTTCTTTCTCTCTCTCTCTCTCTCACACACACACACACACACACACACACACACACACATTCTCTCTCTCTTTCTAACTTCCAGACCCTGTAAACTCAAAACCACAACTTCTGAAACCACTTGTTACTTGGGGCCCACGCCCCTAAGCTCGGGGGTGTCAGGACAGGCCACTTCATTCCCTCCCCGCGTCACCCCAGTGCAGTCAAGATACACATGTATCTTCCTGGGATTACGTAAATGGCTGAAATCTATTAAAGCACATGTCAGCTGCTAAAAACACAATACCAAATGGCATTTAAGGACTAAATTTCGTGCATTTCTGGAAAAAGGCAGGGAGACTCCCCAACTTCGAGTGCTTTCCTAAATAGGACTTGACTCCGTGTAGAGAAGGCAAATGTCTCGGAAACAACACTTTTAGAAGGGAGAGAGGATCACCATGGCAGCCTGGACAGGTTGGCAGCTAACGGGTGAAATCTAGGGGCCACGCTCTCCGAAGGATTTGACTTTTTTTTTTTCTTAATCATCTAAGTATTAACAGCCCTAATAACATACCAGGGAGAGGGAAAGGAGAATGGGCTGTTAGAGTGCATGCCAAGAGGGGCTGGCGCTCAAGGGGGGCAGTTAGATGGGGACACCCCCCACAGGGACTCGGCCGCACGTGGATCTGAAGGGGGGACCTGTTTACCCCGGCCTGGAGGGCTGGAGAGGGGCTCTGCCGCTGTAAGCCCCGCGCCCACCCACCCTTCCCCCGGCCCCGCGTCCTCTACCTTTAGGAGACCGCAGTCCGTCTAAGAAGCACGTAGAGACACGTCCATTGAAAGAGCCTCCACATGGAAAAAGCTCTGGCCCAAGGACCTGGCGCAAGGACAGGCTGTCCGTTCCCTTTCTTAGCCTCTTGCTTCTCTCGGGTGCTGGCCGCGTAGTCCTTGTCTTTACGCTGGGCACGGCGTCTAGGGGCCGGCCAAGGCCGAGGAGTGGAGGGTGAGCGGAGCTCGGAGGCAGCGAGGCTGACTCTGCTGGGCAAAGGCACCGGCGCGAAGTGGGGAGCGCAAGTTATTCTCCCTGCAAGTTCAAGAAGTCTCCAGCCAAGTGCTGACACACAACAACAGCGAGCAGGGGGAGGAGTGCGGGGCAGAAAAGGGAAGGAAAGGGAGAAAGGAAAAGCTGGTGCTGTCGTCGTCCTTAGGAACCAGCGCCCGCGGGACGCGTGGCCCCGCGCGGGGCCGGCTCCGGGACTCGGGGGGCGAGGGTCGGGCGCTC
The DNA here is from genome assembly GCA_963574575.1 of Galagoides demidoff. Lineage (NCBI taxonomy): Eukaryota > Metazoa > Chordata > Mammalia > Primates > Galagidae > Galagoides > Galagoides demidoff. The sequence continues at coordinate 13,576 of CAUYQV010039797.1, read as the reverse complement.
CGCGCTAACTCCACCGAGGCCCATGGCTCGGGGCAGCCATCCTGGGCGATGCCGGGTTCGGGGTAGGGCACGGCGGCGATCTCGGTGCCAGGCGAGTTGCCCCCCCGCATCACTCTGCCTTACTCCAGCGCACCCCCATTAGCGCTCGCCGGTCGAAAGCACCGCGGCTCTGGCGCCCCGTCGTCCTCAGGCGCATACTCCGGGAGTTGAGCCGAGTCTTGGGCCGCCGAGGCGAGTGGCCGTACTCTCCCCTCGCTCTCCTAGCCCAGGGGCCAAGTGCCTTTTGTGGCCAGCCAGGGGTCCGATCACACCCCAGCCGGCGCGTCGCGGGCCCCCGGCCTCCGGCAGGAGGTGCTCGGCATCGCGGCGCTCGGGCTCGGTTCCGGACTCCGCGGCGCTCTGCGCGCCGGTCCGCGGCTCTGGGACGGCCCGGGCAGCGGAGGCCACGGCGCTGAGGCGCGCGCGGCTGGGCGCTCCGGTCCGCGCGGGGTCTGTGGCGCGCGGGTGCCTCGCGGCCCCCGGGTAATCTGCGCTGCGCTCGCCTTGAGGGCGTCCGGGTCGCCGGCAGAGGCTGGGGCGGCTGATGTCCGGCAGCGGCTGCCAATCCCCGGCGGGGTGTGGGAAGCGGAGCGGCGAGCGCAGCGCAAGCTGGGCGCAGCGCGGCGCGGCGGGGCGAGGACTCTGGCGGCGACGGCGGCGGCGGCGCCGTGGCGCGGCGCTCGCGGCTTTTAAAGGGGACGCCGCCTGCCGGCTCGCTCCCGGCCGCGGCCGAACACCTCCCCCTCCGCGGCGCGGCTCGCCGGGGATCCCCGAGCAGGCGGGAGCGGCGCGCAGGGGTGTGGACGGCGCGCCCGGCGGCCGCAGCGGGTGGGGCCGAGGGCGGGGGCGCGGGCCAGCGAGGGGGCGCTCGCGCCTCCTCCCCGTCCTCGGAGGAGGGATCCGCTGGAGCGCCAGACCCTCGCGGGGACCCCGGGGGCGAAATCCAAGGCAAACGTAGGGTCCAGCCTCTATTTCCCCGCTGGGCCCGTTATTCAACTTTCAGTTTTAAGTTTTCCAGCAAGAGACGACAAGAAGGGAAAAAAGAATTCAACCAAGTTACAGGGCACCTTGGATCCCCGGGAAGGAAGGAGGATTACAAGAAAGCAGGGAGTTGAAAACTAAGTCTTATCTAAACATGAAAGCACAGAGATGTATGTATTTACTTATGTAACTTGTACGCGTACAATTTGCATTTACTCACATATATGTGTGCGTTTATGTTATTATAAGTACATCTAATATGCAAAATACATGTTTCTATAAATGTATTTACAGTGTAAGTATACCCAAAGGAAGGCACACATTTCAATAAACATGTCTGTCTGTATGTGACATGGGTGTCATACGGCTATGCGTAACATCCGTGTAACAGGAACTGTGTGTGTGTGTGGGGGGGCAGCATAGAGGATGGGAAGGATTTTATTTCTTTTTATGGTAGCAATCACTTTGTGCCTAGTGATATTTATCTCTCCCAGCTCAGAAGCAGGTGATTAGCAGCTCAGAGGAAGGTAAAATAATGCACAGTGCGAGCCAATACAAGACAAGTCTCCTTTGGGACATTAGAGCTTTTGGCTCCGCCCTCTTCCACCCAGCCCCCAGAAGCAGGGCTGAAACTCATGGCCAAGTCACTTGTCTTCCTAAAATATTTCTCAAAGCTGCTGAGCCTTGAGTCTGGGGCCAAAGCTTTCTTGTCTACCAGGATTCCAACAGCCTTCAGGCATACATGGCACCACCAGTGTGCCAGGAGGATCTCCAAAACCGAGGGCGAAAAATTTTTGAAAAAGGCCCGATTGGCAAGATCAGGTTCTCCTGCACCAGCTCTTTGAGGCCTGCAAAACAGAGACTGAAAAAAGTTAGAGGCTGTAGCTGGTAATCATCTATTATCCGTGTGTATTATTTTTTTCGGTTGGGGAGCTAAAATAATTCTAGGTTCCGCTCACGTAAATCGGATTAGCAACCCACAGAGGGGAATTAGGCACTTGCTGTTTCTAAAGGTATAAAGGTCAAATAAGGTATTTTGGAGGAAGCCTGCCTACCAGGAAAATAAAAGAGGGGGGCAAAATATGCAGGAACATGCCATGTTATTCCATAAAAAGAAAAAAAGAGCTATGGAAGGTGACTGTCCTTCTGAATCATTGGACACCAAAACGAGTAAGTGATAAAATATAGTCTACTCAGACACCTAAGTAAAGAAGTGTTTATTGTGCTTCTGAAATTATTTCCTTCCCTATCAGTTTAAGAAGTTGACAATTGTTTATGCCCTTAGTGAGATTAAAAAAAACAAGACAAAACCTTTATGAGAGTTAAATCAAATATGTAGTTTTTAAAGAGGAGAGAAATCTGGTAACTATTGGACGCACCTGAAGAAAAGATGAAAAATAAATCTTCCGTGATGACATCACGGCTGTCTTGCAGCTTCAGGCCTTCATAACTTGAGAAGTGGGAACCTTTTAGTTTATGAAATAATCTTTGATAGTCAAGAATCTGAGGGGAAATTAGCACTTCTGAACACTCTTTGATGTCAGTATTATTTTACAAAAGAGATCTTTAAAAAACAAAACAAAACAAAAGCAAAAAAAAGAAAAACCAAAAATCCCAGGATCTGTTTTATAGAGGGTGTGTGATTTCTGAGGGACAACTGAATGCCTTTTCTAAGCACAACTTTCCTGAATTTTGCCTGGTTCTTTCAAGAGCAAGGCTTTCTGGTTGTTTTTTAGAGATGGCTGCCCTCTTGTGGTGGAAATGTGTTCAAACGCTTGAGAGAAAAGTAAGTCCATAAGTAAATAGCCTCTGAAGACTGATTTGGGGTACAAAGTAGGGGATGACTACCCATTTCCAGGGAATAGCAAGAGTCAGAAATGATAAATCTAGACAGAGGCATCGTTTCTTGTTATTCTTTTTTCCCATGGCTACCTCCCACCTATGTCTCAGAATGCAAGTTTATTTAATATTCTGATGTGATGGTGTGTGTTTGCTTTGAAACTATCACTTAGCCATGGTTGATAACACCTTTTTCAAAGGTTCATTCAAAATCTTTTAGTCCGGAGAGGGAGATTCATTCTTGCTGGGTTTACCAGATTGGTAGCATCTGCAAACGTGGGGAGGAGGATTGTTGGAAGTGGGGAGTCGTCTGAGGGAGGATGGGTGGTGGTAGTTGCAAATTCAAATGCCCCACATGGTATAGGCAAGTTATGTAAAAAAGCAAAGACTACCAGGGAGGGACTCTATACAAAGGAGGTTGCTTTTATTTCTTGTTCAATCATTTCTTGCTAGTTTTTCAAGAGAGATTCTAAATCCCCATTTGATTATGTGTGGACACAACCTGGGATGAAATTCAAGTACTTACAGAGTCACACTTTGCGACTTCTGTAGCAGTTCAGCTCAGATAATGTTCAATTTGATTGCACCCTGGAGCTATTAGCATTCAGCATTGTTTTTGCCAGGCTAACCATTATGCAAATCATCATTAACATTGTGATCCTCGTGTATGGATATGGCACGATCCACCTACCTTATGATTGTCATTCCACTGAAACCTAAGGCAAAGCCCCTGAGCCACCTCTTGGTTGTTTAGCGTGTGTGACACTTCGTTGTTAGTGTGATGCCCAGCACCATGTTCCACTTACCTCACCTGGATGAGGTTCTGTCCCAAGAACCTTGAGCCACAGCAAAAGAGAAGCATTTAGTCAGTCAAACTTTTACCTTTGGGGTGATGAGAGGTAGTAGGTGGAGTGGAGGGATCTAAATGCACAACATTTAAGGCCAAAATGGCCAAGTTGGGATCACTGCTTTCAGCAAATACTGATTACATCTTCTTAAAAATTAAGGGAGAATAAATTTTGTGAATCAATTAGACCTCCACACAGTTTAAGATGCCCACAGGAAGTGTTTTATAAACTATGTCCATCATAGCTTAAGGCACAGTTGGGTGACCTAGGTTCTAGTTCTGGTTTGGCTATGGATAACTGACACTAAAATGGTCACCTCACCTGTGGATTTGGGTAAATGGGCTCTGCCTGCCTTAGACAGTCACGATGAAGGTCAAATGGATAATGTGGTTGATGTGGCTAAGTGGGTTCTGCCTCGGACAGCCAAGATGAAGGTCAAATGGATAAATGGATAAATGTGTGTGAAGTTGGAGAATTTTAAAATGCTGTAGAAGCATTTACTCCATGTATCTTCAGATGTCTTCCTTGGCTTTCTACCTGAAATACAGCCTGGTTTTGAGAGAGAGAACTTTATATGCCTTTTTTCTTCTTTGATAGTACTGTCAAATAGTGGGTTTTTCATCAGAAAGGTCATCATTTGGGTCAAGCTAGCTAAGGCCATCACACATTGTAATAACTTCAGCTCCCTCACAAATAATACGTGGAGATTAATAACTGACCTCCCCCCAGGGACATTGCAAAGAATAAATGAGAAGATACGTGTGAAGACAGCAAAAAGTTGTAAGATGTGCGTCACTGTACACAGGCAAATTAAAATTATTGGGTTTTGAATGACGTGTTTTTGTTTTAGGTTATTTTCTTTTGCACTTGGTAAATGCCAAAAATATGGGATGAATGAGCACATGCTTTGGAAAAATAATCATACTCTTCAAAATCAGACCGCCATGAGGAACCTGCCATTTTAGCCTGCAGATCACTCTGTTACCTGCTGGGGGCGGGGCGGGGGGGCCTGTCTCCTGAACCCAGCTGACCTGGTTGGATTACTCCACTGAGCCCACAAGTTCCACGGAGGCACAGCAGCAATCAAAAGCAAAATCGCAGGGAAACTGACGATAAAACAAGCAGCACAGGTGGTGTGGACGGAAAGCAAAGGTAACTTATACAAGGTTTCAGGGTAACCCAGAGAGATTTTATCTTGGAAGAACAAAGAGAAAGGTTAGAGAACCTCCAAAGAGATTTAGAAATGGGTCCCTCTCATGGAGGAGAAAAAGTGAGAGAGACAGAGACGCAAAAGCCTGCAGGGGTATAAATACCTTCAAAAACCAAATACCTTCTCTGTCTGAAATTGGCTGCAATTTTTTTTTATTGGTCTCTCTGAGCCTCCAGTCTCATCTCATCGCTCACTGATTATCGAGGTTACTTCACACCCCTCTTCTTATAAGCATTCTAGATCTCCTCCCATGCCGTGTGAAGCCCCTTTCTTTGCGTCTCTTCTCATGGCTAGTGTGACATCCAACACCAGTTCTACTTCCTTCACCTGGCATTGGAGCCACAACAAAAGGACAGCATTTAATCAATCAGCCTTTGACCTATTTTGCATGTGATTAGCCATAGCAGGAAGAATGGGAATTTATATGCAAAACCCGGCCAACTCGGCTGAGTCAGATCATTTAAAAAAATCTATTACATATTATTTAATGGCCCCACATCAATATTTTTGCATATCCTGTCGATGATATTGAAATGTTTTGATCTTGTGTTGATGAGAGGCTGAAAAGTCGATCATGATGCTTCTCTTTACATATCGAGTCAACAAATATTTATTAGGTAGCCTCTAAGCCCCTGGCACTATGTCACTTAGGTTCCAGTTAATACACACACACAACCTCTATGCATAAGTTATTTAGAATTCAGTGGAAGAAGGGCAGCGTGTTTACAGGTAAATAAACAAAAATATAAGGCACGTGAGAAGAGCTTTAAGAGCCTCAAGAAACAGTTGCTGCGGGTTTGGGGAAGAGCAAGCTCACTTCCGAAATGTGGAACCAGAAACCCTGCTCAGTGGATGTTACGTGCTCCATTGTACAGATGAAGAAACTGTGCTAGGGAGGTTAAGTCACTCTTTCTCAAGGTCATACACCTGGCAAGTAGCTCAGTCAATAGTCTATTTCAGACTTGGATTTTTGAGGTTTTCTTTTTCCTTTCTTCACCAGCATGTTAATGGTCTCTAGAGTCCATACAGGGAAAGCCACCCAAAGCTAAGACATCAGGTGAGTCAGTGTAGAAGGTGTTCTGAAAAGCACCAAGACGTGGTGCCATGGTGGAGATGGGTTTAGATAGAGAGAAGGCGGCAAGATAAGGAAGTAAGTCTGTTCTGCAGGCTGGGGCCCAGCAGGAAAGCAAGGGCCTATTTTAAAGGGACAGTAGAAAAGAGTTTCAGGAAGGAACATTGCATAAACGTGCAGGCACAGTAGAGCCGAAATGGCAAGGGATAGTGACACACCTTGGCCCAACATTAGGAGTCCAAACCAGGCTGTGTAACCCTCTGGTTCACAGGGACACGGGAGGGGAAGTTGCAAGAGTCCCAAGAAAACTACAGGTGAAAGAGAACTATTGGCAGCAGTGGGAGCTGGTGGGGTGACCAAAAATAACTCGAACCTTCTTTTCTCCTACTCGGAACATCTGTGGATATCTCCCATTGGCCCAATTTGAGCAGAAGGGCAGGTGTATTAGTTATCAATTGCCGTGTAACAGATTACCAGAAACTTTTGTACCTTGATGCACATTCATTTTCTCACAATTTCTATGGTGCAGGAATTGTGGCCTGGCTTAGTTCGTTCTCTTCTTAGGATTTTACAGGCTATAACCAGTGTTGCCTGGGGCTGCAGTGTCAAACCACACTCAAGGTCCTCTTCCAACATCCTGCTTGGTGGTAGAATTCACTTCCTGGCAACTTGAGAATTTACTCTGGGTCACATTCTTCATCAAAGTCCACAGGAAACCATCTCTCTGATGATTAGTTTCTACTTTAAAAGGCTCACCTGATCATATTAACCCACCTAACATAATCTTTCTTTTTATTAACTCAAATTCAGTTGATTAGGGGCTTCAGTTAATGACAAAAGTCTCCTTATCATTATGACATAACCCAGAATAATATTCTGTTATAGTCATAGACGCAGCTTATCCTCAAGGAGTGGGTTATGCATGGCTGGTACATCAGAGGCTGGGAATTTCAGTCTGTGCAGCCCATCAAGACCAGCCTGTCAGGCACAGAGCACAGTGAAGAGTGGGTCTCTCTACCTTGTGGATCAAGGGGTGCAAAAAATAAAAAGAATATCCAACCTAATAAAATTTGAAAAGCGAGCAGACATCAGGACCTTGAGACTCCTGACTGCTAGTCTAAGGAGTTTGGACTCTTTGTTGCTTAAATGGATCACTGTGAAATGACTTTTCCAAAGAATTAACATGTTGGAGTGCATGTGAGAGAATCAAATCTCATGTTTATTCGGGTGCAGTAGCAGGGCATGGGAAGTATAGAGAGAGACCATAGGTAAAGGGACCAATTAATAGACTTTGAAATTATGCATACAAGTGGTAACGGGGCATAAAATCCACATGAAAAATAAATGAATGTGGAAGCTGTAACTGGGGCAGGCTGGGCATGGCACACGGGTGTGTAGGAGAGCTTTGGGGAGGGGAAGAATGAACAACATCTGTAGGGTTCGGAGCCAGGATGACAAAAATCCGTGGTGGCCCTAACAGAGATCACTGTGAGCAGGAGCTGGTGGAAGATGCAGTGACGGCTTTTTTGTGGAAGCACCTCTGAGGTCCTGGTTAATATCCTCATGGAAATCTGGAGCAGCTCATTAGACAATGGCCTGGCGTTCAGGAGAAAGATTAGGGAAGTAAGTTGTAGATTTCTGAACTAAGGCACTTAACGATTTGGAGAGGAAAAGATTGCCAGGGAAAGGCATGTCCCAGAAAAAGTGTTCAGAGAAGTAAAACAAAGGCAGTGATGATTTGTCTGGGAACTCCTAAGGAGGTGAGGCTGCTCTGCAGTCTTAAATGACAGTGAGGACCAGGGAATAACTGCTCGATTAAGAATTAGCTGTTTGGTGAGGTTTCTGAATCACACATACAGAAGAAGAATGATGTGGGAAGGAGGCCAGTGGGATGGAGGCAGCAGTGGAGGTAGGAAGTCGAGTTAGAGCAGGGTAGTAACTTTTGGATGGGCGATTTGGGTACATATGTGTGTGTGTGTGTACGTGTATATACACACAACAGAGGATTGAAATGATAAGGGAAGGTAGGGTCAAAAGAAAGGCTTCAAAAAATGGATCCAAGCATGAACATGATTGATACCTGTAAAATCGAGTTGGCTAAAAAAATCCCTCAAGTTTTCACCTGAACAATAAACTTGATCAAGCTTCTCTCTGTACCATTCTTTAGGCCGATCTCTCAGATGTCCTTTATGTCTTCAATATGGTCACCATGAGTCTTTGTCCTCAAATGGATCTTTGACATTGGCTCCTGTGTTAGAAGAGCAATTATTGCCTATTTCCTCAAATGTGGAAATCGGTGAGGCTTTTTCCCCTTAAGTAACTAACTCACTCTGAAGATAACTTTCTGCCTGGAACATCACCTCAGCCTGCCAGCCTTTTTCACTTCTGGTGGTCTTCCCTCCCTCCCCACCATCCCCAGGTCAGATCTGTGCAGAGAAGTGATGCTTCACAAATGAGATGGACCTGAAGTCTCATCTGCGTCCATTAGCTGCCAGCTTCCCTCCTCAGCAGAAACCTTGACATGACCCATGAGAAACCCGCTGCTTCCAACCTAGTAGCCAGCCTGCTCTAAAATAGGCCCAGTGTAGAAACCTAAGCCCCATGAAGACAGAGATTGTCCATGGAGATGTCAGACATCTAGAAACTCTCTTCTCCTCCAATTCAAGGCACCTAATATTGTATGTATACCAGGTTTTGAACTAACAGCTAAGAGAAAATCAGTTAAATAGGCCAGTATATTTTTAAGGATTTGAAAGTTTAGGAAGACGAGTTCTTGTTTCTGTCTGAGCTGATCTTAGGCAAGCTCCCCAATGCAGGCTCTTTATGCCCAGCTCTCTTCATCTGACTTGATTTCCCAAGAAGGACTTCTGACCCAGTAGAGCAGGCTCTTTCTGGCTCCTCCGTGGACATTCAGCTCCACCATAGTATCCTCTTATATTTATTCTACAATGTCCCTGCAGTGGTGTTGAAGACCAGATACAGCCCATGCATCAATTTCCACAACTGCCCCCTCAGCCTGCCCACTCCAATGTGTACCTAGTTGCCAACTAGGAGCTTTTCCCACTGGGTGCAGTTCTGCTCACGCGTGCTGCTGGCCAGATGTGTGAGGGGATTAACATTTCCTAGGAGCCACTTTCAACCAATGGCGACTGGGACTTAGTGTATCAATACCCCCCTTGTCTTATGCCTCTAAGTGGGATATGTTGAGGTACAGGATCTAAATAGCCCCCCAAAGTTGCAGTTGCCACAGTGATCCCGACTTAATCCTTTCTATGCTGCCTTCCTCTCCCTGACTCGCTCCTTCACTCCCCTAATTGCATTTTCTTCACCTCCTTGTAACCTGCTCATACTCAAATCCTTGTCAGTGAGTGAGAGCTTCTGAAGGGACCCAAAATAAACACCAGATAGTCTGCTGACCTGCCTATTGAAAGCACTTTGCATTTAAACGGAATTGCACTTTGCCATGAATGAAATAAAACTGTTGGCATTGGAGACCCATTTCCTGTACTTGGTTCATTTATTCCTTCAATGACTTCTACTTTTCCAGGCACTGCTAAGTTTCAGGGGCTATGAATATGGTGATTTACACAACTCATCCAAATAGGATCTTATAAAAGGTACAGAAATTGAACCAAGAGTAGAGTTACCACCTCCACCTGAAGGTCAGAGAAGATTTCCTGGGAGGACATAACCCTGGAGCTGGATCATGAAAACTGAGCAGGTGTTGGACAGATAGACAAGGTGGGGGGAGGGAATTCCAGGCAGGAGGAACAGCAGGGGGGAAGGCAGAAAAGCATGAAACATCAAGATGCATTAAAGAAATGATGGGCAACATAGTGTGACCGCACGGAGGAGGAGAGAGGGGTGCCAGCGCTTTGCCAGACAAAGGAATTTGGATTTTTTTCCCCCATTGAATCTACTTTGCTTTTGAGAAAAAAAAAAAAATCTCTTCTGTAGAAGTGGTCATGGTGGTTTGGAGTAGAGCCAGGGTACAGGCAGAAGGACAAATTAAAAGGTTTTTTAATTATTTAAGCAAGAGATGGGGAGTCTTTGCAATCAGCAGACACATGGGGTGAAGGAAAAGTCTGTAAGAGATTGAAAAGGTAAGATCGGATGGAACTCAATGGTCCATGGTGAGTGCAAAAGAAGCCGGAAGGAAGAACATGTTCCCTATATAAAGGAAGAAAATTCTTGGAAAAAGAATCATTTAGATTCCAGAATTGAAAACCTCAATCCCCACAATTGTTTATGATTATTAACATTTAAGATTATCCCCTTAAGGTCATTCATCCAATTAAGTATATATCCAGTAGGCAAGACTTCTTACAAAGTGAAACTTATCATTTTTAGGCTGTTAGGGAACCCTTTGCTACTGAAACAATTCATTAACAAAAGACCAATTTGCACGTACCAAATTCTAACACGTGGGCAATATTTGGTCTAACCCAGAGTATAGTAAGTTATAAGACCATTAAAAGAAAACAGTGATCATTTCATTAAATGTCTTGAAAATTACTGTTAGCAATGTATCTGCTTTCCTGACAGTGAATTTTGCTACCTTTGTATTGACTTAGCAAATTATTGTTTCAGCATCTTAATGGATAAGTAAACTGCCATGTAAGCAGAAAAGATGGGGATTCAGGGAATTTTTTTTTAATATGCTGATGAATGAGTGCTGATGAAATACACAGAAATTTAAAAGTGAAATAAAAATGTAGCTTTGCACTATATTTATGTATATATGTGTGCGTATACAAGTATGTTTTACACACGTATGTTTTACACACAAGTATAAGAAAGCATCACTGAACCCAATTTATTTTTAAATATTTTAAGATTGGTTAGGTTCCTATAACAGAAACTGTGGGACCACGTTTATGACCTAGTATTATACTTGTGCCTGCTGTAAATCTGAAAAAATATAGAAATTGTATTATGCATGTATTTGTGACTCTTTGAGACACTTTGGGGTGGTTGTTGCAAAGAAAGAATGAAGAAAGGGAGGGAGGGGAGTAGGAAGGGAGTGAAAAGAGAAAAGAAGGAAGGAAAGCAGGGAGGGAGGAAGGCAGGGAGGAGGAATTGTATCTACTCATTATTTGTTCCCTCCTCATGAAAGTGGTATAAGGAGAAAAGATATGGTTATTCTTCTCTAAATTCAGAGGACGTTTGAGTTTACTTCACTTTAGCTAGAGAGTTAACACAGCATCACAAAGTACCAAACATAGAATCAGACAGAACCAAAACTATTTGGCTATTTTCAGTATGAATGCATTTGCTATAATTTACCTCGGTCATACATTTTAAGTGATTTTCGTTATGGAGCTACTGGGAGACGCCTAAATTGCATTCCCACATGGTGTCCGTCATTTCAAGCAATAAACACATGAAGCACGTCTAGATGAGAAGAACCTTTCGGATCAGTTGACTCTTGTTTCATGTCCGACATCAGTCATTAAAAATCAAAACTAGCCAATTCCCATATTTTGTGGATTTGGCTTCTACCTTCAGTTAAGCTACAAAAAAAGCATGGATTGAGAATAGCTTGTCCACAGTTATCTTTCTATCTCTTTTTTGAAATAACCTGCGTGAGGTGGATTAACCACAAAATGAATGACTAATTAATTCTTTCATCAAATGTGCTTCAGTGAGCACTTTCAGGATTGTATTCTAAGTTACTTTTTCCTTATGTTTTATACTGTTTTCTGAGAGCGGGACTTGGACTCTCCTCCAAGTCTACCTGACAGGAAGGTTTCTAGGCACAGACATACATGTATGTATTTTTTAATTTTTAAAAGCTTGTGTTTATTTAATTTTGAATTAACAAAGATCAGATATATTCCAGGTGCGCAACAGGATAATTTGATGAATGTATACATTATGCAATAGTTGTTACAACCAACTAAATTAATCACCATCCATGCTGTATGTTAGATCCCCAGAATTGTTCATCTTAGATTCTTTGACTATTTCTCCCCATCCCCTCCACCTCCTCAGCCCTGGCAACCACCATTCTACTGTATGTTTTCATGAGTTCAACTTTTTGGATTCCACACATAAATGAGAATGTCAGGCTTATTTCACTCTGCATAATGTCCTCCAGTTTCATCCATATTGTCTCAAATGACATGATTTCCTTCTTTTTAAAGGCTGAATAATATATCATTCTATATGTACCATAATTTCTTCACCCATTCATCTGAAGACATTGGTAGACGCTTAGATTGTCTCCAGAGCTTGTCGTTCATGAATAATGCTGCAGTGCTTTTAACCAATGAGGTGAAAGATCTATACGCTGAAAACTGTAAAACATGGATGGAAGACATTGGAGAAATACAAATAAATGGAGAGATATCCCATGTTTATGGACACTACCCAAAACAACCTCCAGGTTCAATGAGCTCCTTATCAAAATACCAATGACAATTTTCACAGAAGTAGAAGAAAGAATTCTGAAATGTTTATGGAACCACAAAGAAACTGGATAGGCAAAGCGATTTTGAGAAAAAGAACAAAGCTGGAGGCACTCTCTGATTTTAAACTCTATTTTAAAGCTACAGTAATCAAAACAATATGGTACTGGCATACAAACAGACATGCAGACCAATGGAAAAAAATGGAGCCCAGAAATAAACCTACACACATATGCTCAAGTAATCTTTGCCAAGAACATCAAGAATACACAATGGGAAAAAGAAATTCTCTTCAATAAATGGTGCTGGGAAAACAGGATATCCACATACAAAAAAGTGAAATTGGATCCTTGTCTTATACCATACATAAAAATAAGTTTGGAATAAACGTAAGGTCTGAAGCCATAATACTCCTCAAAGAAAAGGCAGGAAAAAGTTTCTTGACATTGGTCTTGGCAGCAGTTTTTTGGACATGACACCAAAAACACAGGCAACAAAAGCAAAAATAAACAAGTGGGACTACATCAAACCACAACCCTTATACAAAGCAAAGAAATAAAATCCAAAAAATTAAAAGGCAACCTATGGAACAGAAGAAAATATTTGTAGGCATATCTGTTTTTAATAGAGTTTGAAGGTTTTCCTTCAGAAAAAGTAAATTCAGAGTTGGAAAAGGAGAAAAATAAGGCCTTGTCCTGTAAGGACTGGGCTGCTGTCTGGGAAGGAGCATGCAGCTGGACCCCAACCCCTTCATACATGGCACATCCTAGTTTGCTTAACCCCAAACATCTCTCACATAGTAAACCAAACCCATTGCTCCCATATTACAGAATTTCTCAACACTTTAAGGAGTTCTCTTTCATTTTAACATAAGAGAAGTTTATTAAAAGAAGTTTATTAAAAATTAAAGAATGGTTCGGCGCCTGTGGCTCAATTGGCTGAGGTGCCAGCCACGTACACCTAAGGTGGCGGGTTCAAATCCCCAGCCCGGGCCTGCCAAACAACAATGATGGCTGCAACCAAAAAATGTCCAGGCGTTGTGGCGGGCGCCTGTGGTCCCAGCTACTTGGGAGGTGGAGGCAGGAGACTCACTTGAGCCCAGGAGTTGGAGGTTGCTATGAGCTGTGATGCCATGGCACTCTACCCAGGGGGATAGCTTGAGGCTCCGTCTCAAAAA
>CAUYQV010039795.1:0-33462 GCA_963574575.1 Galagoides demidoff | reverse complement strand
TCAAGCTATCCCCCTGGGTAGAGTGCCATGGCATCACAGCTCATAGCAACCTCCAACTCCTGGGCTCAAGCGAGTCTCCTGCCTCCGCCTCCCAAGTAGCTGGGACCACAGGCGCCCGCCACAATGCCCGGCCATTTTTTGCTTGCAGCCATTATTGTTGTTTGGCAGGCCCGGGCTGGGGATTCGAACCCGCCACCTTAGGTGTACGTGGCTGGTGCCTTAGCCGATTGAGCCACAGGCACCGAGCCACCCTGTCACTTTTTAAAATATTTATTTTCTTTTGAGGCAGAGTCTCACGATGTCACTCTTGATAGAGTGCTGTGTCGTCATAGCTCATAGCAACCTCAAACTCTTGGACTTAAGTGATTCTTTTGCCTCAGCCTCCCAAGTAGCTGGGACTACAAGTGCCCGCCACAATGCCTGGCTATTTTTTGGTTGTAGTTGTCATTGTTTGGCAGGCCCGGGCTGGGTTTGAACCCACTGAGCTACAGGCACCAAGCCACTTTTTTTATTTTTTAATACTATTTTTAATGGTAATTTGTAATTATATACATTTATGGGGTACAGTGTGATTTTTCTGATACATGCCTGCTATGTGGAATGATAAAAGCAAACTAAGGAACATATCCACCACCCCACTTATTTTTTTGTGATGGGACACTTGAAACTTACTCTGGTAGCTATTTTGAAATATACATAATTATTAACTACACTTACACTTTGTGTACAGCTCAAAAACTTGCTCTTCCCTTCTAACCAGAACTTTGTACCCTTTGACCACTATCCCTCTGACCCCTCCCTCCTCCTGCTCCTAGTCCCTGGAGCCTCTCTACTCTCTCCTTCCGTTCATCTTTCTTTGTCTGGCTGTTTCACTAAGCTGAATGTCCTCCAGGTGCATCCATGTTGTTACAAATGAGAACAGTTTCCTCCTTTTTAAGGCTGAGTTGTATCCCGGTGTGTGTGTGTGTGTGCATACACCACATCTTCTTTATCCATTCATTCACTGATGAACTCTTAGATTGACTGGGCTATTGTGAATAATGCTGCAATGACCATGAAAACATAGATAATGTCTTCAACATACTGATTTTAATTCCTTTGGATATATACCCAGAAGTGGGATTCCTGAATCCATATCCCATAACTTTTCTCACTCTGGTCTAGTTTCACCTCATGCTCAGACATGCATGGTTGACAGTGACATAGTTAACTATGATAAATTAAATATGTTTCAATCCAAAATATGAAACTCCTGCCAGGCACAGTGGTTCATGCCTATAATCCTAGTACTCTTGGGAGGCCAAGGTGGGAAGATCCCTTGAGTTCAGGAGTTTGAGACTAGCCTGAGCAAAATTGTGACCTTGTCTTTACCAAAAATAGGAAAATTAGCTGAGCGTCTGGCCAGCACCTGTAGTCCCAGCTACTTAGGAGGCTGAGGCAGAAGGATCTCTTAAACCCAGGAGTTTGAGGTTGCTGTGAAGTAGGCTGGTGCCATGGCATTCTAGTCTGGGGCAACAAGAGAGTTAGATTCTGTCTCAAAAAAAAAAAAAAAAAGAAAGAAAGAAAAGAAAAATGATTAACACAATAACTAAGAAAATGACATGAAAGTTATGTTAATCAGTTTGATGAAAATATTTTAAATTGTATATGAAAACACCATACTGTACTCCATGATTGCATTAATGTACACAGCTATGATTTAATAATAAAAAGAAAAGAAAAATGAGATGCCTTGGTTTGAGAGAATTGCAACACTATTATTCCCACTGCAATTTGTGAATTTATAATAAAAATACATGCTTGATTCGATCATTCCACAATGTATACTTGCATTGGAACATTAAATATATATAATTATTGTCAATTTTATTTTATAAATTAAAAATATGTACAAACAAAAAAAATGTGTACAATAAAGGCAGTTTACACTAAAGGAAATTCAAAGGCTCAAACATATTAAAAGAAAAGAGAGATGTTCTATCTAATTTATATCAAATAAAGGAGACATGAAAATTAAATGACAAGCAGATACCCTTTTCCTCTTTCAGTTTTGAAAAGACCATGAAGTTCAATGACATTGTGTTGATGAGGATGAGGTGAAAAGTAGGTCAACCTGATGAAATGTAAATTATAGCAGTTTTTGTGGAAAGCACTTGGTATATACTATGTATCTATTGCAAAATTAAATGTATATACCCTTTGACTTTGCAATATTATTTCTAGGATTTTTCAAAATAGGCTTTATTTTGGCTCAGTGCTTGTGGCTCAAGGCACCAGCCACATACGCCTGAGCTGGTGGGTTCGAATCCGGCCCAGGCCTGCCAAACAACAATGATGGCTGCAACCAAAAATAAAAGTGGCCAGGTGTTGTGGCTGGCACCTGTGATCCCAGCTGCTTGGGAGGCTGAGGCAGGAGAATTGCTTGAGCCCATGAGTTGGAGGTTGCTGTGAGCTGTGATGCCACAGCACTCTACCCAGGGCCACAGCTTGAGGCTCTGTCTCAAAAAAAAAAAAGGCTTTATTCTTAGAAAACTTTTGAGTGGAAGTACAAAGAGTCACCATATTCCCCTGTCCCCCCAAAACCTAGCCTACCCCACCACCAAATGTACTCTCAGAGTACTACAGTTGTTACAAATTAATAGGCCTACGTTACCAAGTCATTATCAACCAAAATTCATGATTTAAATTAAGATTCACTCCTCCTTACTTTGTGTGAAGTGGTCCTGTCCTTGGTCTCAAAGATCTTAGGAAGTGAATCTAAAATGGGGGAAGATAAGAATTTGGGAGTAGGCTGGGAAAGGACCCACTAAGGACTAGCTATGTCCCAATACGGCAGGGGGAAGGCAACTTGTCATCTTTGATAGGTTAGTGTTTTCCTGTTCTTTTCTGGGCATCCTTTTAAAGTCCTGAAGATATAATACGATAAGTAGACTTCTATCACTAGGACAACTAGACCAAGAAATACATAAGCAAAAAAAATCTACATTTCCAGAAAGTACTGTCGTATATGTTTACTCATTTTCTTTCAGTTGTAGCTGCCACCTTAGTGTCAGGGTGCTCCAGAGCAATGACAGGTCATGAGATGTTTTAGATTATTTTGCTGTGAATTTTTAAATATTTCACATAAACCATAGACTGTACTGTTTATTACAGTTTCCTCATCCTTTAGGTCATCTGCCAAATAAAATATTAGGAAGGGAAAAAAATTAAGATTCACTCTTGGTGTTATATATTCTGTGGGTTTGGGCAATGTATTCATTATTAATAGAATTATGTGTTCACCATTGTTGAATTGCCCTAATCTTCTGCATTTTGCCAGTTTATCATTCCTTCCCCCAGTCCCTGCCAATCATTAATTTTTCTTACTATCTCCATGGTTTTGCCTTTTCCAGAATTACCAGAATGTCATACAGTTGAAATTATGTACTATGTAGGCTTTTCAGGTCAGGATCTTTTACTAAGTAATATGCAATTAAGTTTCCTGAAAACTAGCACAATGGCTAGTTTTCTTTTGAGTGCAGAATAATACTCCATTGTTTTGGTGTCCCACAGCTTATCCACTTATCTACTAAAGGACATCTCTGTCACTTCCAAGTCCTGGCAATTCTGAATAAAGCTCCTATAAAATCCTTGTGTAGGTTTTGTGTGGACAGGTTTTGTGAGTAGGTTTTCAACTCATTTGGGAAAGAAAAACAAGGAACGCAATTGCTGGATTGTATGGTAAGGAAGCATATGTTTGATTTTATAAGAAACTGCCAACCTGCCCCCCTAAGGCATCTGTGCCACCCTGGACTCCACCAGCAATACAAGACAGCTCCACATTCTCACCAGCATTTGGAGTTGTCAGCATTTTGGAGTTCGGCTGTTCTAAGAGTTGTGTCACTTTGAGGAATTTAATCTACATATACACGCCCACATGTGTGAAGTGATACATATATACAAAGCAAGTCACTGCAGTACTGTTTATAATGGCACAAGACTAGAAACTGCATTCTAGCATTAATAAATAACGGGACACCTGAAGAATGGAAGACTATGCAATCCTCAGAAAGAATGTGGCAGCGCTTCATGTGCCATCTTGGTACCATCTGAACATGTACAGTGAAAAAGACAAAACAAAACAAGATTCAGGACTGTGTGTATTAAAAACACACAGTCTTTAATGTAAATTAAAAACAAACATATGCACACATACACTTAAATTCATATATTCTCAGAATATCTTTGGAAAGATATACAAGAAACAGCAGTTGCCTTTGGGGAAAAGCAAATAACTTTGAAATTTTATACCATTTATTCAAAAACAAAACTTATTGACTCAAAATTTTAAAAACAGAATGGACTGTGGATCATACCTATAATCCTAGCACTTTGAAAGGTGAAGGCTGGAGAATCACTTGAGTCCAGAAGACCAACTTGAGTGAGAGTGAGACCCCATCTCTAAAAATAATAGAAGATGAGCCAGGCATGGAGGTGTCACCTACAGTCCCACCTACTCAGGAGGCTGAGGCAGGAGGATCACTTGAACCCAGGAGTTTGAGGTTGATGCAAGCTCTGATGATGCCACTTAACTGTAGCCTGGGCAACAAAGCAAGATCCTGTCTCAAAAAAAAAATAAATAAATAAACTCATTTAAACAACAAAAAACTCCCTCCTTTGTAGGAAAAAAATAAATAAATAAACTCATTTAAACAACAAAAAACTCCCTCCTTTGTAGGAACAAAGGGAAAAAAATTTAAAGATATTAAAGTATTACTTTAAAAATACAAAGTTTCCTAAATAACAAAAGAAAAACTAAAATTAAAAGAGCAAAGGAGAAACAGCAATTATGTACACTGTAATTTTAACATAAAATGAATAACTGTGAATGGATTTAATTAATATGTGAGGCTCGGCGCCTGTGGCTCAATCGGCTAAGGCGCCAGCCACGTACACCTAAGGTGGCGGGTTCGAATCCCCAGCCCGGCCCGCCAAACAATAATGATGGCTGCAACCAAAAAAAAATGGCCGGGCATTGTGGCGGGCGCCTGTGGTCCCAGCTACTTGGGAGGCGGAGGCAGGAGACTCGCTTGAGCCCAGGAGTTGGAAGTTGCTATGAGCTGTGATGCCATGGCACTCTACCCAGGGGGATAGCTTGAGGCTCCATCTCAAAAAAAAAACCAAAAAAACAAAAAAAGGAGATTACCATGTGACATCCTGAGTATAACAGGTGATCCACAGTGAGTGCATAATAGAAATGCTGCTAGTGGTGATGATTTTGTTGTTATTATTGTCATTGCCATCTTACAGCTCTGCAGAGCAAATTATCTTACTTAGTTCTCTAATTTAACTTCCTCATTTTACCAATTGGATTGTAGGTCACAAATCAGAACAAGACCAGCACATTTAGTTGGCCCTTCACCCAGTTAATGAGGACAGTGACTGTTGTGTTGGGAATAAAATTGAGGCAATAAATGTTTCTTTGCTGTGTTGTTTGAAGACATGTCTGTAACTTCAGAGGTTGTGTTGGCTTCCCCTGTACTTCAGTTACTGAGTTCCAGGAATGAGGTGGCTACTTTACACTTTACACAGGGTCTCCAGACCACTCATTTTATTTGAGTTGAAGAAAAATAACTCCCCCTGGCCCTTTCCACCTTTCAAGTATGTGTGTTTCAGTCTTGGGTCACAGCTACACATCCACAGCCAAGAGCATTTTGTATATCTGAATATTGTGGCCCTCATGGAGGTAGGAATCTGGATTGACACAAACAGGGAGATCAGGCCCTTCTTTGCCTCCTAGTTCTTATTCAAGATTCATGACACCAAAGGAAAATTTGGATTATGGAGGACTTGCAGAAGTAGTAAACTCTGGCTCTAGGGACCTGGAGGAATGGGAGAGAGGTTTGGATTTGTAGCCGTTCAGACTAGGTGCATTCTCACATCATTAGGAGCTTTAAAAAATACCCCTGCTCAGGCTTCATCCTCCAGTGTGGCACTGTGTGCCCTTCCTGCTTCCCTGTAAGAAATACATACAGGTCCTGTGTAAGGCTTACAAAAGCTGAATTTCATGTGTTTGTTTTTTAAAACCCTTATAGATTATCTTATGCAGCTAAAGTTGAGGATTTCTGATGTAGTTGTATTTTAGTATCTTGCTAAAGAATGTTTTCTTTGAAGTGGTAACATACCATCTGTTGGTAATTGTGAAAATAGTAATTTTAGGGTGAATTTTAAGTTGTGCGAGTTAAAGAAAAACATGAATTATATGTGTACCTTATTGTGATAATAAATACTACACTTAAAGAAAAACTTCCTGGTACACTAGTACTCGTATAAAGAAGAATTCAAAAAAGCAAACAAAAATGAAAAATACAGGCTCTGGGCTAGAGACGGGGCTATGTGGTATAGTAGTTTGGATCCAACTCTGTTACTGACAGGTCTCCAGGTGGTTTAATGTGGACTACCCTTTTCTCTTTGGTACCCCTGCCCCAAGCTGTTTTCTTAAACTGTGAGGAGAAGTTGGAGTTCACGGTAGAAAGCGTGTTCTGTTGCCATTGGGAGTCCCACTAAAGTTCACATACCATAATTAAAACTGGAAGTAAAATGACCACTTGTTATGGTCCATCTTTCTTTATTGAGCAGAAATCTTGAAACCTACACTTTGTGCGAGGTGCTGGTTTACAGTGGTGAACAAAACAGACTTATAGGTCTGCCTTTATTGGTTATGTGATTCAGTGGGAGAGATAATTAAGTAAATTGATAATTTGTAATAAATGCCATGTAGGAAAAAGTAGCATAATGTGGGGGAGTGATAGCCGTGTTCAGGTAAGGCCTCTTTAAAGGAATGACAAGGCTTAGAAAGAGCTGGCTCTGCAGGGTTGTGGGGGTGGGAGAGGCAGGAGGAGTACTGTGTGCGAGAGTAAGAATAGCACAGGGAGGTCCATGAACAGGTAGAAGGTAGTGTCTGAGGACCTAAGAAAAGGTCCTCGATGATCTTCCATGTCTGAGCTGTCTGAAATTCCAAATCTAGATTAATTTTTATTTTTTTATTTTTTATTTATTTTTTATTTTTGAGACAGAGCCTCAAGCTGTCCCCCTGGGTAGAGATCACAGCTCACAGCAACCTCCAGCTCCTGGGCTCAAGCGAGTCTCCTGCCTCAGCCTCCCAAGTAGCTGGGACCACAGGCGCCTGCCACAACGCCCGGCTATTTTTTGGTTGCAGCCATCATTGTTGTTTGGCGGGTCCGGGTTAGATTCGAACCTGCCACCTTAGGTGTATGTGGCTGGCGCCTTAGCCACTTGAGCCACAGGCGCCGAGCCTAGATTAATTTTTAAAACTTAAATTTAACCCTGTTTTTTCAATTATTATTTGATAATCTGGAATATGCTAATATGTGTTGTCATATTGCACCTGAGGTTATTTTCTTGGCATTTTTAGCTATAAAATGGCCCTTAATGTTTGAATCCAGCTACAAGGATTGTGTTTTTAAAATTGACAGTGTGAAGGGTAGTTTTAAGACTAACTCAGGATCTAACAAACATTTGTGTCCATTTCTTCTGTTTCAGTGATTGATTTCTTAGACTTGTTGTTTCTCCCCAGGGGATACTGTTACTTGCACTCCAAGATGATTTTCAGGGCTATACACACATTTTCCTTTCTTTTGTCTCTCTGGTCTGTTACCTCCGGTTTTCTTGCCCTTTCTACCATTCTAAGAGTGTTATTAAAAGTGTAAAAACACTTAGTTGTAAAAGTGACCACACGAGATCTGTTGTACAACATGATGACTTGTAGTTAATAATGTATTTTGAAATTCACTAAGAGAGTTAGATTTTAAGTGTTCTCGCCAAAAAATTTAAGTATGTGAGGTGATATGTATGTTAACTCAATTGAGCCATTCCACAATGTTTACATATTTCAAACATGTTGCACATGACAAGTACTAGTATCTACAACTTGTATTTGTCAATTTATAAAAAATAAAATAATTTTATTTTAAAAGGGACCTTATCATTTAGAAATATCTGTTGCTGTGTCTGGATTAGAATATTCATTTGTTAGTGTTCCATCTTACAGACTAGTGTTTATCCTCCCGCTCCCCATGTTCTAAGTTGCCAAGCTACAGACGAATGTTCTTTATACAGGTATACTGCCTGGCCACTTGGTATCATGGTATGTGCTGTGTTAAAATACTGAAATTCTGCTTTCAGTTTTCCTTACAGTGGGAGTAATTGGTAGAAAAAGAGGAATAATTAAATCCTATGTGGGTAAAAAGCCGGAGATTATTTACTGTGTTACTTTGAAGGATAAGTACAAGTATTGTATTTGACTATGAACAAATGGTGGTAAAGTAGACTGAGTTTGTTTAGTTACTGTTAATGCTCTTCTTGGCAGAGATGCCCTCACTACCAGTGTGTTTATTCTATAAAAAGTCATGAGAGGATAGGCTAGTGCTTCTGCAGTATTCTGAGTATTTCAACTTCTTTAGTTTATATTTTACTCCCTTCATTGTTGAGTTTTTTTTTTTTCCCTAGCCACTAGATGACCAGCACTCTGCACTTTATTAAATGAATTGATTTTCCTGGGATAGTTAGTTTTACAACATTTTAAATAAACTAAAGTTTCTTTAGTGAGATACCTAAAATTTAATTGAATTTTTAGTAATTTACTTTTTTTCAAATGTTAATTGAACTTCTTGAAACTAATAAAAATACAATGCTGGTACTGAATTTTTGGTCTGAATAAAATGTGATTAAAAAAAAAAGTTTTTTGGGTCAGTGCCTGTGGCTCAAGCTGCTAAGATGCCAGCCACATATACCTGAGCTGGTGGGTTCGAATCTAGCCTGGGCCCTTCAAACAACAATGACATCTATAACCAAAAAATATCTGGGCATTATGGTGGGCGCCTGTAGTCCCAACTACTTGGGAGGCTGAGGCAAGAGAATCGCTTGAGCCCAGGAGTTGGAGGTTGCTGTAAGCTGTGATGCCAAGGCACTCTACCCAGGGTGACAGTTTGAGGCTCTGTCTCAAGAAAAAAAAAAAGTTTTTTGATCTCTTCACTTTTTTTTTTTTCTTTTTTACTAATAGTAGTAGATAGGACATCACCTTTATGGGAACCTTAAGTAAGTTGTCTTTTTGGGTTTTTTGCTCTGAATAAAATGTGATTTTGAAAAAAGTTTTTTGTCTCTTCACTTTTTTTTTCTTTTCTACTACAATAGTTATAGTAGGACATCACCTTTCAAGGAACCTTAAGTAAGTTGTCCTTTTGGTTTTCAAACTTAGCATCAGCCATCCATGCATGTCCATGAACATCCTCTCATGTCCCTGTTGCTTCTTGACTTGCACTTTGCTAAATGGATTGTCTTGGAAATTGTCTTTCTCATTCATGCTTTTCATTCAATGAATATTCCCCTCAGCAATATTTTGTATGGCCTTTTAGAAAAAGATAGCTTTTCATTTTTATTTTAACTTTTTAATGAATTTGATTTAAATGTCAAAACTTCTTTGTTTTGTGGGGCACCAGCAAGTAGAAATGACAAAGATCTTATTTTTGAATTAGTTCTTGATATTGTCATTACCATTTTCATCTCATTATGCATGTTATAGACATGGTATTATTCCTAAGCATACTTAATTCTTAAGTAAATTGCAAACTAAGTCTATGGAATGGGTTTTTTTTAAGGTTTATGTAAAAAACAGTATTTTGTGTTTAACATATTATGTGCTCTTATAGATGTAAAATTGAGAAATCGTTTTAATCTTTAATTACTGTTTAATATTTGCTAGTTAGCTTCTATTTCTTTGGGTATATGTTCTAAGAAGAGTAATACTTTGTTTCCTTTTATAAGTATTTTGGAAGAAAACAGCAATTTTTATAAAAGTCTCATATACAAGACTATAAGTTACATACTTAACTTTCTACCAACTTGTTACTGTATTGAAACAAAATTTTATTTTCTAAACAAAGGATCATGGTCAGATTGACCTTCATGAACTAGCACCTTAGGATGGCACAACTCAGATTTTAATTTTAGGATTCTTTCATTTGTACAGAACAGCTCATTTAATACCATTAAAACTCTTCTAGGAGTTTCCACAGGGCTGTGGACACTCCACTTAACTCACTTAGAATCTCCCTATTACAGTGTTACAGGAATATTAAAATACCATTCTGCTTTCAAAATGAGTAGTGACAAAGTATTACCAGATTTCTTAAGCTCTTGAGGTCAGAGGTGATATGCAGTATGTTATTTAAGTTGTATAAGATATCCATTTACTGATTGGATATTGACTTATTTGGATAACCTCCTGAACTATATAAGGGAAAAATACAAAAATCTTCCTTTTGATCTTTGAGCATGTGCCTTGAGAATTTACTCACTGAAGAGTTTACACTTTGCTCTTTCTGAGCACAAATTATAATACTTCCACTATGTGTAAAACGTTAGTATAATTTTGTATCATTATTCCATTATTAGATTTTATTTGTTTGCAGAGGCTTAGAGTTTTAAATTTCTTTTCATACAACTTATTTATTCTCTTGACTGTCCATCTGGCCTCCCCAAAGACTATAATTTAAGGCATTTTAGATATGTGATTTTCTTAGTACATTATTATTAAAATATCATTCTTAAATGCTGTTTATTAAGTTGATGTTAGGTAATTATGATACCAGTACAAGTGGACATACACATAGCTGATATCCTTAAAAGTTTTATTCGTATTACTTTAAAGATATTTTAAACTTTTAACTGTATTACTATTATGTGTTTGCATGGTATAATTTGTGTTTAAGGAAGAGGCATTAATTAGTTAAGTGTAACTTCAAAAAGCTTGACTTGGGAATGATAGCACTAGGAGGGCTTGAATAATGCATGAGTCCCAGAATCACCTTTCTGATAAATTCATTAAATGAATAAACCTTTTTGGCCTTTTACATTTATTTCTTCAGTTAAAAAGTGTGAATTGTTTTTTATTTAAACCTCATTCCAACTTTTAGGAAGTGTTATATTAATCTGATAATTTTATTTTATAATTATTATTCACTGACTTTATGACCCCCTTTTTTTTTTTGTTTTAATTTTTTTTCTTTCTCTTTCTCTCCCTCTTTCTTTCTTTTTCTTTCTCTCTCTTTCCTTTCATTTTGCCAAATGTTCCAGAGGGGATACCTTCCAGCTCTTGAAGCATTATTCATATATATAAAAACCTAAATTTAATACCATTAAGTGATCCCCTTCCCCCCAAGATAAATTTTAGGTCTCATTCTGTTGACCATACTGTGGAACAAGAGACATAATCAGAGCTCATGTTAACCTCCAACTTCTGGGCTCAGGTGGTCTTCCTGCCTCAGCCTCCTAAGTAGTTGGGACTAGAGGTATGCACCCTCAAGCTTGGATAACTTTTTTATTTTTTGTAGAGACAGGATCTCACTATATTGTCCAGATTGGTCCCAAATTCCTAGACTCAAGTGATCCTCCTACCTTAGCATCCCAAGGTGCTGGAATTTCAGGCATGAGCCACTAAACCGAGCCTGCATGCCTTTTTTTGTTGTATTTATTTCAAAATACTCATCTTCCTATATCTGTTTAAGTTTAGGGGATTCTCTTCTGCTATTTATCTTTTGTTTTTTAATAATACTTTAATTTAAAAAATACTTTCATTTAAAAATCGAGATTTAAAGAGATTTTATATTTTCAACGTAACAATATGTACATATATAAAATAACAAAATTATGTATATACAAAGTTACAAAAAAATTATATGCAAAATACATAAAAATATAAATAAAAATTGTAAGTCATTTAAAAATATTCCTGAATTTATTACAAATTGTTCACTTGCTTGTTCTTGTAATTCCCTCTCCTCTTTTAAAAACATCTCTTCAGGAAAAAAATCATTTTTAATGCTTAGATTTCTAAAATTTTTCTTAACATTTTAGGATGAATGGAGTTTTAAAAAGAATTATCTTATAAAAGAAAAATTGAACAAAGTTCTATCAGGCAACTGTTTTATGACTGATGATACCTTTCATGGAGACCTTCAATGGAAGTGTTAGAAGCCACATGTGTATTTTTCATGCCAAAGCTTATGATTTTCCTTTAGATGAGCAAAAAAAAAGTTTTGCTCTAACATTTTGGTGCCAGATAAAGAACTCTCTCTATTTATAACTTATAGCTTACCAGCCAAGCGACAGAATGGAATCCCAGCCCCCCAGGAGAGGATGCAGTGGCATCTTTTGCAGACATCGGATGGGTAGCTAAAGAAGAAGGAGAGTGTTCAACAAGACTAAGGTTAGTTTGGAAGGTTGTCAGGGCTAAAACAGTATCTGTTACTTTAGAGGAGGATATTATTTGCAATGCTTAAGATTTCTTATTTAAATTTCAGATTAATATGAGGGTACAAATGTTTAGGTTGCATTGTTTTTGTTTCTAAGGTAAAGTTAAAGTTGTAGGGAGTTTTTTGTTCACTTTTTGTTTTTTTAATTTTAGATTAATATGGGAATACAAATGTTTGGGTTGTATTTATTTTGTTTCTAAGGTGAAATTTAAGTTGTAGTTCAATTCTTAACTTTTAATAGCCTAATTTGATTTCTAGTAACCAACTTGGTTTTTCTTCTTGAGTTGTTCTCTTTTCTGTTCATTTTTAAGACTCAACTTGTATTTATAATATAAAGTTCCTATAATTGTGTCCTAAGTCATTACGAATTATACAAATCTTTGTCCTTCATATGTTTACATTGTGATATGAAAGACCAAAAAGACCAGTCATAAATATGTTAGATAAACACAGTAAGTACAATGGTCTTACTTGGGCAGAGGGGTCAGTCTAGATCAGAATAAGGAATTTGTGCAATTTGAGAATGTTTCCTAAAAATTACGAGTCAAAGAGCCAGGCATGGTGGTATGTACCTGTTAGCTCAGCTATGGGGAGGCTGAGGCAGGAGGATTGCTTGAGCCCAGGAAATTGTGCCACTGCACTCCAGCCTGGGTGACAGTGGGATCCCATCTCTTAAAAAAAAGAAAAAACGAAAACCAAGTTAAGATGAGTTGTCATTAAAAGGAAACATGTCTAGAAATGTGCTCCCATTTATTTGAAAGAGTTTTGAATAAAATACTGAGTACACATTCAATCTGTAAAAACGTATTCAACGTATATGCTCTACTCATTAGGCATCAAGGATACAGAGATAAAATAAGACATAGTCCTTGTGTTTCAGGAATATTTAGGATGGTAAAAGAGATTAAAAAGGAAATCAGTATTATTAATGCTGTAAAGTCTATTGCATATTTACAGAAGGCCATTGAAGGATGAGAGCAAGGCCTTTCAGGAGGAAGTACTAGAGCTGTGTGATGAGGGGTCAGTGGGGCCAGGCACGTGGGGAGGCTGGATTCCAGGAAGAACCAAGAAGTTGTTGGAAGGTAAAATTGGGAAATGCTGAATGGCTGAGTGAGACTGGAAAGTAACAGAGAAGGGCTAGCTGCAGGAGGTGAGGATGGAATCCAGTAGGTAGAGGTTTAAAGATCATGCATGTTCACTAAGAAATTTAGATCTTTTTCTGAAGGCAGTATGAACCCATGGGAGAAATTTAAGCACTATAGCAATAAGATCAAATTTGTGTTTTACTAAAATTAATCTGTAAACAGTATGAAGAATGGAAGGGAGCCAGACTTCGAGATAAACCAGCTAATATATGATTAGAATTAGACAAAGAAGGGGGTGGGCGTGGTCGCTCACACTTAGAATCCTGGCACTCTGGGAGACCAAGGTGGATGGATTGCTTGAGCTCATAAGTTCAAGACCAGCCTGAGCAAAAGTGAGACCTCATCTCTACTAAAAATAGAAAAACTGAGGCAAGAGGCTCACTTGAGCCCAAGTTGCAGGTTGCTGTGAGCTATGATGCCACTGCACTCTACCCAGGGCAACAGCTTAAGACTGTCTCCAAAAAAAAAAAGAATTGGACAAAGAAACCAGCAGAGGAGGGTCAAAGCTAAGAGAGATTCAGAAGAATTGAAAGGACATAGAAATTTACTTGATGTGGGGGTTAAGGAAGGAAAGGTCACAGGGGTCCTCAGACTCTTTAAACAGGGGGCCAGTTCACTGTCCCTCAGACCATTGGAGGGCTGGACTATAGGCCCTGGGACGAGTTGGCTGCTAAGCAGGACAGGCAGTGGCAGCAAAAACACCTGGTGAGCTGGATAAATGTCCTAGGCGGGCCACATGTGGCTCACGGGCTGTAGTTTGAGGACACCTGGCATAGGATAACTCCCAGTTTCCTGGCTAGAATGATTATAAGGATGGTGGAACAATTAGGAGCAATATAAGAAAACATTATTTTGGTGGGAATAGTCCAGTCTAGAATATGTTGAGTTTTGAGACATTCATATTGATCTAGAAATGATTTATGTGAATCAGATCTGGATTAGGGAGGTTTATACTGTATTACATGAAGTTGGAATGGCTGAAAATGAGAGCAACCTGGGAACATATTACATATGGGACATGAAGAACATTTGTAACCTGATTCAAGCCGGCATTTGGAAGTTAAAAGAAAAAGCCTCCTCTCCCTACCTTCACCCCCCAAGAAGCAGTTCAAGAGACAAAAGAATTAGTAAAGGTTATTGTTACAGAAGCAAAGGAGGTAGGAGTAAATTTTTATGGAAGAGGAATATTTATCAGTATCAAATAGTTAAGAGGGTAAGTAAATGGAAAACTAGCAAGCTTCAGTTTTGTTTTTCAGTTGGAAGGTCTTCATCGACTTTAGCAAGTGTGATTTTATTCAAGTGGTATTGGCTAGATAAAATAAGATTCAAATAATCATGACAAAGATGGAATTTTATTTGAATGATGTGGAAGTGAGGATAGAGCAGATGAGGAACACAGACTAGGTATTGTAGGATTAGTAGGTAAAGAGCGTTTTCTTTTTAAGGTGTTTATTTTATAACCTTTTAAATTTTGAGATAATTATAGATTCTTCACATGAGTTGTAAGGGACAATACAGAGAAATTACCTGTGCCCCTTACTTATTTTCCTCCAGTGATAACTGCCTTTGAAACTATACTACAGTATCACAGCAGGATTTTTTTGTTTTTCTCCATTGCTTGGGATAGAGTGCAGGGGCATGATTATAGCTAACTGCAATCTCTAACTCCTGGGTCCATGAGATCCTCTTGCCTCAGCCTCCCAGGCAGCTGGAACTACAGATGTGTGCCATCACAGCCAGTTAATTTATCTATATTTTGTAGTGATGAGGTCTTGCTGTATTGCGGAAGCTATCTTGAACTCCTGGCCTCACAGCTAGTTATTGATGTTGATAAAGTCAAGATGCAGGACGTTTCCATACCACAGGGCTCCTTCATGTTGTCCTGTTACTGTCACACCCCCTTCCCTTCCATACTTAACCCCTCCTTAATCACAGGCAACCATTAGTCTGTTCTCCATTTCCACAATTTTGTTACTTATAGAATGTTATATAAATTATATCATGTAATATGCAGCCTTTTGAGGCTGGCTTTCTTCACTCAACATTATTCTCTGGCTGTTCATCCAGATTGTTGCATGTATTAATAGTTTTGTTCCTTTTTTATTACTTAGCAGTGGTCATGGGTGTGGCCATACCACAGTTTTTTTTTGTTTTTTTTTTTGAGACAGAGCCTCAAGCTATCCCCCTGGGTAGAGTGCCCTGGCATATCAGCTCACAGCAATCTCCAGCTGCTGGACTCAAGTGAGTCTCCTGCCTCAGCCTCCCAAGTAGCTGGGACCACAGGTGCTCGCCACAATGCCTGGCTATTTTTTGGTTGCAGCTGTCATTGTTGTTTGGCGGACCCGGGCTGGATTCGAACCCGCCACCTTAGGTGTATGTGGCTGGTGCCTTAGCCACTTGGGCCACAAGCTCCGAGCCATATACCACAGTTTGTTTAACTGTGCAATAGCTGACGGATATCTGGGTTGATTACAGTTTTTTGTTTGTTTTTTTTTTTTTTTTTTTTGAGATAGAGTCTCACTATGTCACCCTCAGAGTACCGTGGCTTGCTGCTCACAGCAACCTCCAACTCTTGGGCTTAAGTGATTCTTTTGCCTCAGCCTCCCAATTAGCTGACACTATAGGCATCCACCACAATGCCTGACTGCTTTTTTGTTGTAGTTGTCATTGTTGTTTAGCTGGCCCAGGCTGGTTTCGAACCTGCCAGCTTCTGTGTATGTGGCTGGCACCATAACACTGTGCTCCAGGTGCCGAGCCTGATATATAGGTTTTTGAAAAAAGTTTTCATTTCTCTAGGGTAAATGCCCATAAGTTTAATCCTGGGTCAAATAGTAGTCACATACTTGGCCTTTCAAGAAATGGACAGACTGTTTTCTTGAGTGACCTCATTGTTACATATACATCCCACAACAATGGCTAGCTGCAGTTTCTCTGCATTCTAACCTACATTTGGTGTTGTTTTCCTTTTTCCTTTTCTTTTTTTAACCTTCTCTCCCCCCCCGCCCCCCGTTTTTCCTCCCACTCTGATAGGTGTATAGTGATACCTTATTGTGGTTTTAATTTTTGTTTGTTTACTAGATAATGATGATGAGCATTTTTTCATGCCATCTGTATGTTTGTTTGTTTTTGAGACAGTCTCACTATGTCACCCTCAAGTGACATAGGTGCTATGGTCATAGAGTGCTGTGGTGTCACAGCTCACAGCAACCTCCAACTCCTAGACTTAAACGATTCTCTTGCCTCGGCCTCCTGGGGAACTGGGATTATAGGCACCCACTATAACGCCTGGCTGTTTTTTTGGGTTGCAGTTGTTGTTTAGCAGGCCCAGGCTGGGTTTAAATCTGCCAGCCTCTGTGTTTGGCTGGCGCCCTACTCACTGAGCTACGGCGCCAAGCCAAAATCTGTATATTCTGTTGAGTTTACTCAAGGTATGAATGTATCTTCATACTTTTGGCTCATTTTCTTAGTGGGTATTTTATTTTATTTTATTTTGAGACAGAGCCTCAAGCTGTTGCCCTGGGTAGAGTGCCCTGGCATCACAGCTCACAGCAACCTCCGACTCCTGGGCTCAAGCGAGTCACCTGCCTCTTCATCCCTAGTAGCTGAGACTACAGGTGCCCGCCACAAGGCCTGGCTATTTTTTGGTTGCAGCCGTCATTGTTGTTTGGCGGGCCCGGGCTGGATTCGAACCCATGAGCTCAGGTGTATGTGGCTGGTGCCTTAGTCGCTTGAGACACAGGTGCCGAGCCCTTAGTGGGTATTTTTGATACTACTTCATATAGTCTAGATTAGTGGTTCTCAACCTTCCTAATGCTATGACCCTTTAATACAGTTCCTGTGGGTTACGACCCACAGGTTGAGAACTGATGGTCTAGATAATGAGTTCTTGTCAATTATGTGGTTTTATAAATATTTTCTCCCATTATGTGGCTTGCCTTTTATATATTTAACAAGGTCTTTCACATAGAAAAAGTTATTAATTTTGATGAGGTCCAGCTTATCAATTTTTCTTTTTATGGACAGTGCTTTTTGTATCAAGTCTAAGAACTCTTTGTCTATCCGAGATTTTGTCATTTTTCTTCTTTTTTTATGTTATATTTTAATCCATGATCCTTTTTGAGTTAAAGTTTTTGGGCAAGTTGAGCATCCCTAATCTGAATATCTGGAATGTGAAATGCTTCAAAACCTGAAACTTTTTAGCACCAGTGTGACATCTCAAATGGAAAATTTCACGCCTGATCTTTATGTGACAGGTCATAGTCAAAATGCAATCAGAACATCGTTTCATGCACAAAATTATTAAAAATGTTGTACAAAATTACTTTAAGCCACATGTACAAGGTATATGTGAAACATAAATGAATTTCATGTTTAGACTTGAGTCCTATTCCCAAGATATTTCCTTGTGTTCAAATTGTGAGTGTCTGGGGATAAATGCCGTTCATTTGTTGAAAGGGTAGTTCTTTCAATGGATTGCTTTTGTGCCTTTCTGAAAAGTCACGTGAGCATATTTGAGCACGTTTGTTTCTGGATTCTCTGTTTTTGGATTTTCTGTTTCATGTTCCCTTCCATTACAGGGATGTGTTTATCCCTGTACTAGTATCACACAATTTTGATTACTGTAGTTGTATAATTTTTTTAATTAAGTAGACTGATTGTTCCTACTTTATCCTTCAAGCCTTTTTTTTTTTTTTTTGGTAGTTTTTGGCTAAGGCTGGGTTTGAACCCACCACCTCTGGTATATGAGGTCTGTGCCCAACTCCTTTGAGCCACAGGCACGTCCCCTTCAAGCTTCTTTTAACTATTCTACTTGCTATATCTTTGTATATGAATTTCAGAATAATCTTCTATAACTGTAAAAAAATCTTGCTAGAATTTTGATTGGAATTGTGTTAAACTAGTGTAGTATTTTGGGGGGAAATTGACTTGTTTACTACAGTGATTCTTCCAACCTGTATATATGGTTTGCTTTTCCATTTGTTGTTGTCTTTGATTTATTTTGTGTTTTGTCATTTTCAGCATCTAAGGCCTATGGTGTTGTATTAAATTTATACCTAAGTATTTAATTTTTAAACTATTATAAATGTACTGTATACATGTACAATGGTAGTAGATTGTAATAATACAATTGATTTTTTAAAAGTTTTTATCATATATCCTATGACCTTGCTGAACTTTTTATAGTTCTAGGAATTTTTCTGTTGATTCCTTGGGATTTTTTACATAGATAATTATGTCATCTGGAAAAGGGGACGATTTTATTTCTTCCTTTCTCATGCATGTTTTTTATTTCCTTTTCTTATATTGTACTGGTTATAATTTATAGCACTATGTTGCCTTTTTTCCTCTCTTAGCAAGAAAGTATTCAGTCTTGGCTCGGCTCCTGTAGCTTAGTGGCCAGGGCGCTGGCCACATACACTGGGCCTGGGCCTGCCAAACAACAATAACAACTACAACAAAAAAATAGCTGGGTGTTGTGGCAGGTGCCTATAGTCCCAACTACTTGGGAGGCTGAGGCAAGAGAATCGCTTAAGCCTAAGAGTTTGAGGTTGCTGTGAACTGTGAGGTTATATCACTCTACAGAGAGCAACATAGTGAGACTTTGTCTCCAAAAAAAAAAGTATTCAATCTTTTAGCCATTAAGTATGTTACTTATAGATTTTTGTAGATCTTTGTTTTTAAAATCAAGGTAGGGAAGAAGTATCTTTGTATTTATAGTTCGTTTTTTGAGACAGAGTCTCACTTTGTCACCCTTGGTAGAGTGCTATGGCGCCACAGCTCACAGTAACCTCAAACTCCTGGGCTTAAGTGATTCTCTTGCCTGAGCTTCCCAAGTAGCTGGGACTACAGGCACCAGGATATTTTTTGATTGTAGTTGTCATTGTTGTTTGGCAGGCCTGGGCTGAGTTCAAACCTGTCAGCTCCGGTGTATGTGGCTGGCTCCCTAGCTATAGGCACTGAACATCTAGTTTGTTTTTTCCTGAGAGTTTTTTTTTTATCATGAATGGCTAATGAATTTTGTCATGCTTTTTTGATTCTTTGTAGTTTCAGATAAGAAATTATTCAAATTGATTTTCCACTGTAGACAAGATATTTTTTTTCTCCAGCTCTTCAAAGTTTTTTCTTTGTCTTTTGTTTTCTTAAATCTGAGTAACAAGTCTTAGCATTGATTTCTTTGAGTTTATTCTGTTTGGATTTTGCTCATTTTCTTGAATCTTTAGATTTATGTCTTCTGCCAGATTTAAGATGTTTTCTGTCATTTTTTCTTTAAGTGCCTTTCAGCCCTACTCTGTTTCTCTTCTTGTGTCAGATGCACTACGGCTGTGTAATGAGGTCCCCCTCCCTCTGTTTCTCTTCTTCTGGGACCCTGACATCACAAATGTTAGATCTTCTGTTATAGTCCCAGAGGTTTCTGAAACTATTTATATGCAGTAGAACCTCTGTAAGTTGACCACCCAAGAGACTGTAACTGGTCAACATACAGAGGTGGTCAACATAAGGAACTAGGCCTACTGTACTGATACGTGTATGTGGTGCATGTCCAGTCTATGGAAATTAGATCAACTTAAGGAGGTGGTCAACTGTGGAGGTTCTGCTGTATTTTTTCCCCTGTTTATTTTCCTTCTGTTGTTCAGATCGGTTGATGTTGGGTAAAGTTCTTTCTCATGGGAAGAGAAGGATGGCTTGGCCATGGGTACAAGCTCACTCCTAGAATTGTATGAAAGCAAGAAACGACTACACACTCTTAGATGGCATGTAGCAAAATGTCTTTATTTTCCACTCCCTTTATTGGGAGCTAGTCACGTACACCACATTGATCAATAATCCTAACATCCTCTATTCTTAACTTAAACTATAGAAAAGAAAGAAAGTCGGGGAAAGTGAGATAACCATCATAAGATTAGCCTAAAGAAAGAAAGTCCAGGAAAGCAAGACAAGCCTCAGGCTGTTCCTTTCTGAAGACCTAAAAGAACTATACATTATCTGACCTCTATTGTTAAAGTTAAAGGTTAGGATAAACAGGGGAGTAAAACCTTTTTCTTCTGTGCACCCAATTAAATTTCTGAGAAACAGGCTCCATGACTGTTTTCTTATGGTTTGGAGACCCTGCAGTTATGATGGAGTGTTTTACTTACATCATTATGATGGAGTTTTTCTTTTCACTCACATCAACCTTTGAGTCATGTCCTCTGCACAGATGGGCCATTTCAACCCTTACCTGGCAGGCTGACTTGACTGCACAGTCGAGGTTCCATGTAGGAGGTTGTTAGGCCTGGCCTGCAGGTCCCCATCATGCTTTCCCAGGTCGCATTGAGGTGAGAAAAGTAAAAAGCAGTTCAAGCGAGTCTGTCCTGGCCACCCTGTGTAGGCCTCAGCCAAGCAGCAGGCGTTTCCGTTGTCTGCGTGCTTCTCCCCTGACATACTCCGGGCCTAGATTGTAATCTACGATGTTATGTCTCATTCTTTATTTTATGACCCTCATGTGCACTCCCACCCTGAAAAGTGGATAAAAGAGAGGCATGGGATTGAGTCGGGGGGCTTGGTTTTGGGAAACACGCTGGTGTTCCGAGTACCCCGGCCAAATAAACCCGCTTCCTCTAATCAACTGGTGCCTGGAGTCTTCTGTCTGCGTCGGTTTCCTGCTACAGCATAGGGCCTCAACAAAAGGGCATAATACTCGCAAATCTTTTTGCTCAGTTTCTGGAATTAAATGAGCACATTTCACTTAATTTTTGTGGGAGTTTACCCCACAGTTGATTTCTATGGTTTTGTCTCCAGGTTTACTGATCCTTCTGCCTTCCACTTTAATCCCATCCATTCTGTCTTTAGTTTCACTTGCTGTATTTTTTAGTTTTA
This sequence comes from Galagoides demidoff, assembly GCA_963574575.1. NCBI lineage: Eukaryota > Metazoa > Chordata > Mammalia > Primates > Galagidae > Galagoides > Galagoides demidoff. Next base: position 12,149 of record CAUYQV010039795.1, on the reverse strand, counting down.
TAATTTTCATCCGATTCCCTTTATATCTTCTCTCTCTTAGCAGAAACTCACTGTCTCATTTGTTTCAAGAGCACTGCTGATTGCCCACTGAAGTCTCTTTATCATAGTTGCTCTAACATCTGTCTGGTAACTCCAGTGTCTGCCACTGCTGTCTGTTCAGTTTGTGTTCTTCCTGCTTCTTGGTCTGATGAGTGATTTTCAATTGAAACCTAGATATTTTGGGTATCATGAGACTCCTAATCTTATTATTAAAACCTTTTTTCCTGACTGGCTTTCTTCAACACTGCGCTGGCAGGGGAAGAATGGGTGCCACCTTTGCACTGCCAGGTGGGAGTACAAGTCCTGGCTTGCCACCTGATCTCTGTTCATTCCTGTGGTGGGTTGTTCCTTGTTACTGATGGGTGGGGTGGGGAGGTGTAGGAGTTCTGGTTCCTCACTAGGTCTCCTTACTAGCTCCTGAGCTGGGAGGGTTAGGAATGCCTCATTACCACTCCCCACCTGGCCTTCACTGACACCACTGGGGAGGGTGGGTAATCTCATTACTCCTGGGCAGTGGTGAAAGTCCTGACTCTCCAGGAGGCCTCCTGGGACATCACTCCATTGGTGAGAGATGAGAGCCTCATTACTGTTGGATGGATGTAATTCCAGGCTCCCCACATTGTCTCCACTAATAGCAGAGGGTGACAGTTCCCCCATTATGATTTGGAGCAGAAGTCCTTGTGTTGTGCCTGAAAATTCTCCCAAGTGAATCCCAACAGACAGTCTGAGACACACTCCAATGTAAAAAGCAAGAGGGGAGATTTATTCAGACCTGGGTTTGGACTCTCCTTGCACGCAAGCCTAGGTTGAGAGAGAGCCTCGAACCTGGGGTGGAGGAAGTTTTTATGGGGTACAGAAAGCAAGAGGGGTAGGGTCGGATACGAATACACTTTTCATTGGTGGTTGGTGATTTCATTAGTAAAGGAGGATTTGGATTGGTACAGGTGAGGGGTGGAGGAAGGCAGTAAAGAGTGGCTCTACAGGTTTTACTGGCAGAGGTTGGGGCAGAAGGGCTAGGAATGGAGTTTATACAGTAAACAGCTAGGAATGGGGCTTGTGTAGTAAACAGCTAGGAGTGGGGCATGTGTAGTAAACAGCAAATGGAGCTAATCTGGCCCTCTCAGTAGAAATGCTCACTGGGAAGATAAAGCATATATGTATGGTTCTGAAGTGTATACCATAACTTTGGCATAAGAGTCTACAAAAATGCATCAATATGGTTGATTTTCTGATTTAACATATTAACTTTGACACAATATTCATGGGGGAAAATATAATACAAATCTCTATACTTCTCTTTTTATGGTGAAACATACCATGGGGATACAATTTATTATGGAGAAAAATATGCAATAAATGTAAAGGAATTACCAACTCAGGATTCCATTTAGGGATGGTTGTAAGGTAATAAAAAGATAAGGCAAGTCCCCACGTCGTATCATATTTTTGCACAAATAATTGGTGAGTTCCTCAATTCTTGAAATTCCACTTATGGGCAGTGCCTGTGGCTCAGTGAGTAGGGCTCCAGCCCCATATACCAAAGGTGGCAAGTTCAAACCTGACCCCAGCCAAACTTCAACAACAACAACAACAACAAAAAATAGCCAGGCATTGTGGTGGGTGCCTGTAGTCCCAGCTACTCAGGAGGCTGAGGCAAGAGAATCACCTAAGGCTAAAACCTGGAGGTTTCTGTGAGCTGTGATACCACAACACTCTACCAAGGGTGACAAATGAGACTCTGTCTCAAAAAAAAAAAATCCATTTATTAGGTAATTGTACTTGAGGGTAAACAATAATTTCATATAATATGAGGATGATCATGACTATCTAGTGGAGGGCCTTTAGATAAAAGCATTAAAGGTTTTTGAAACGAATATCTGTGAATTAATGGTCCATCAATACCTACTGCTCTTATAAACGTTTGACATTTCACTCCCTCTATGAAAGAAGAAAAGATGAATATAAATCATATACCATTAAATATTAAAAGGAATACAATAAACAGCATTATTTAATGTAAGTCTTTCTGAACATAGAGGTAAATCTTCAGTTAAGAATGACAATTTTTTTTTTGTAACACATGCCATCTACTGGCACATGTCACATTATAACAAGTTTAGGAGCTATAGTCACATAAAGGACCAGGAGAGGGGAGCCATGATCCCTGCAATACTTGTATCATTTGAGGACAATGGGGGCTCAGGATGTTCCCATGCTATTAGGGAGAATAATGGTGGTTCAAGTACGTGGGTCTAATATAAACAAGAAACACATACCTGAACAAAACAAATGAAAAAGTGAATTAAGATCAAAGCGGAGCAAACACTCTGGGTTATTACCAGAAGCCCACAAATGGGCAATGGGTCCCTGAGCTCCCACTTTTAATTCTACTCTATGTTTCATGCCTCTTTCTTTATTTTCTTTCTTTTTTTTTTTTTTTTACTAAGTCACTTGTACATAGATCATGAATACATTTATTCCATTATGGGATGCAATGTGTTGATTATTGGTACAAATTGGAGTGCTTACATTCTACTAATCTACATAACCTTCACCTCATTTACCCAATTATAGCCTTAAGACATTTGTGTTCGATACCTGATAGATCCAACTTGCACTTGCAATATGCTCCATAGGTGGTCCCCCTACTAACCCTCCCTCTATTGATCACCAACCTCCCTTCCCCTCTCTCTTTCTATCTTCTTTCGTTACTATCATTTCCAAAACTATATTTCTTCAGTTGGTCACCACCATTTTCCACGGGTCTCAGCAGACCTCACTCCTCAGGAGGGACCCTGACAGAGCAGAATGTCTTTCAGTGGCAGTTAATCCATCCTTGGAGTAATTTAAAAAGTTAAGTATAAAAAGATATTTGTGTAGTTGTTTATGAGGACCTAGTCTATCCTCCATACTCCCACTTTTTTGTTTTATTAATTGATATGTAAGTAGTTTGTGAGCTCTTTCAGAAATAGCTTTGCCTATTGTGTTGTGAGAAATACCTGTGGTGTGTTTCATTTGCCATTGTTGACAAAATAAATACTTTGGATATATAAGCAGAGTCATTGTCTGTTTCAATTTGTTAGGGGATCCCTTAAGGGGCTATATCTGACAGCAATTTTTTATTTTACATGTTTTGTAGTTTTTCCAGCTTGGCAAGTGGTGTAAATCATTCCAGAGAAAGTGTCAATAGACTACAGGAATATATTTAAATTTTGCAAAAGAAGGGAAGTGAGTAACATCCATTTGCCAAACGGCATTTGCCTATAAACCTTGGGAGTTGACTTCTATAAGGAGAGGAGTAGCCATCTATTGACATTCTGAGCAGGCTTAGATAATATTTCAAGCCTGAAGCAATATGATTGGAAAGGTTTTAGTTGATGCTGGTGCCCCTGATGGAAAAATTAATGAGAATGTATTGCTGCAGATGTAGTGGCACTGAAACATGCTACTGAATCTACATATTCATTCCCTTGTGTAAGGGGTCCAGGGTGGTTAGAATGGGAACAAATATGGGAAATGAACAAAACTTTTTTTTTTTAATTTTTAGTAAATGGGTTTGAAGGAAAGAAAATAAACTATGTAAAGTTTCATTGGAAGATTGGTGGATAAGGGCATCAGTAATGGTTTGGATTCCATGTACAACATAAGCTGAATTTACCATAATATTACCTGGCCGGCAAAGGAACAATTGCGAAGTTAGAATGGCTGGGAGTTTAGCACATTGAGTGGTTGAATGACCAGTTACAGTAGAGTGCTCCCAAATTTCTTATTGTTTCCAAGTGACTACCCCTTTACCACGTTTTTTCTGACCCATTAATAAACACAATGAGGGCATTGGATATATGTCTGGAGGAAATTGAGCTAGATTGAGTCAGAGAAAGCAACTGGAGTCAATATATATCTTTAAGAGGGGGGGCTTGTAATTTGTAATTCTCCAATAAAATTAGAAAGAGCAATTTTTAATAAGTCATTTTGACTCCAAGCTTCCATAAAACTATCTTTGTCAATTCCATGGCTTATAATGGAAGGGTCATTAGCAATAAATTTTCCACATCTTAACTGGTTTTGATGAATTAATGAAAATCTTTGGTCAAGTTTTGTAAAAATACTTTTGTGAGGATGATGGAGTAAGAATAGCTATTCAATGATCCCTAATTGGGGACTAAAATGACATTAAAAAGCTATTACAGTATATGAAGTGTTTAATATAAAATGAATACTTGGCTGTCCTTCTTTCATCTGAGTAAGTCTCTTTTGATTAGTTACTATATATATGAAAGTTCTTGTGTATATTCTGGGATAATTCCCTGGGTAATCAAAGGCTAAGTCCCCTTTTAAAGTATTGAAAATTTTTGTTAAAGTATGAGTTAGAATGTCTACCTAATGACAAACACAATCAATTAATTTTTGCCAACATCTTCTGTAAATCTTTGTGTGTAATATTGCCATTAATCTAAATAATAACTTTCTGTGTTTGAAAGGTGATAGTTACTACAATATTGCCAAGGTTTTTGAGTCTGGATTGTTTTTTGGAGCAATTTAAGACCTGCTTGGGCTACAGAAACAATCAGAATATTTAATCTATGAGAAAGCATAGCTTTGTCTTTGTAAGCCATTAAAATATCATATGTATACAATGATATATTAAAGATACAGGGAATTTAATATGGGCTGACTTTAAAGGCTTTGGCACATACAATTGGCAAATGGTAGGGCTGTTAATCATTCCTTGGGGTAAAACTTTACACTGGTAACCTTCCATGGAGGCTCCACAATTAACAGTAGAAATGGAAAAAGCAAATTTTTCTCTATCAGATGGATACAAAGGGATATTTTTAAAAAGTATTTTAAATTACTCACTGCAAAACCGTATTATTGAGGAATTAAAGTAATCTTAGGGAGCCCTGTCTGTGTAGCCCCCATTGAAATAATATAAGCATTAACCAATATAAAGTCATGAATTAATCTTTATTTTCCAAATTTTTTAAGAATGCAAAAAAATAGGAGTGATCCAAGAATTTACTGAAGCTTCTATATTATTGGCTTGCAGTTGCTCTTGCACTAATTTTTGGGGAGTTTTCAATATTTTTCCCCATCAGTGGCCACTGATCCACCCAAGTCAGTAAATTCAGTTTCCACTGGAAACTGAGTAGTTTAGTTTTAATGACCACTAATAATAAAACTGTCCTGAAGTAATTTGTACATTCCATTCTGATAGTTAAAAAAAGAAGGGAAATCTAAAATGAAGGAATAAACAGTTGCTGGTTGATTATCTGGACTTAAGCACTGGAGAAAATATTTGATTGAGGTTTTTGGTTCCTCCCAGGACTGTGATAGTGGTGAAGGAGGTGTTTTTTTTTTTTCAATCTTTGGCCAATCTTTAGCTGCTATGATAGTAATATAAGCTCTATAATCTACAAGACCTGTAAAAGGTTTGTGGCTAATTGTTACAGTAATAAGAGATTCGTCTCTGCCTAATTTTGTAGTCCAAAAAAATTGGCTAAAATTTTCTGTGACGATGTCAGGAGAGAAAAAATGGTTTATTACAGAAACATAAGGCATAAGTTTCACCTTTCCAATAGGCTCACCCTTATAAAGAGTTTGAGAGATATAGGTGAAAAGAGAAACTTTAGCATGACTGTCATCATCAGGCCCAATTACAGCAGGGATTACTTTAAGTTTATGACCCCAATGCATTCTTGTATCTATTCTGACTCCTGAAGAGTCATGAGATGGGGGGCCATAGAAATGAGTAGAATTTCTCTGCATTCTCCTGCCTGACCCAAATTTGTGTCTTCAATTAACCAATGAGAATATACAAATTCTAACCATGAGGTCTTCATCAGACATTCAGTTGGGCTTACTTTTAATATAAAGGTAGATTAAGTCTAGACTTAATCACTTCTCCTTTAATTTCTCATTTTTGGTGTGGTTTCATGCATGAATATAATTCCACCTGGCTCAATTTTATCCCCATAGTTAGGTATGGGTTTATTAAACCTTGTTATTTTAGTGCAGTTATTACTGTGGGCCATTCTCTGGGAGATTATTCAGGAGCTGGCTCCTGTTGTTTTGAGTAATGTAAGAGTCCATGCCCCATTACCCATTTAAAAAATTGCCCTGAGCATCAAATTTAGAATGGCACTGATTGTCCCAATGAAATCCTTTACCATACTTAGACTTGTTTATTTCCTTGGGCAACACAGTTGTTATGACTACTGTTATTGTTATTGTTGAGGGGGTATGCCTTTTGAAAATGTCCTTCCTTTCTACATTTATAACATGTGCAGGAGTTTTAAGGGATGCTGCTAAAACTAGAGCTCTACGGGCTTCTGTGATAACATTCTGGCAAGGCTTAATCATGTTGCCAGGGATTATATCTGGAAACCACCTTCTTATTGAAGCCAAAGCAGGTTGGCAATCAGAATTAACATTCTCATAAGCCAAGTGAAGGAGTAAAATAGCAGCAGCCTGAGGGTTGCCAACATGGTGGTTTATTTTACTTTGTTAACAGTTGACAAAGTCTAAATAAGACATGGTGGTCCCTGGTTCCCCAGAAAAGGAACCAGTAGGCAGTTGATTGCCTGAGATTGTAGGCCATGCATAGATGGCTATGGATGAGTTCTGAACTAGGCTTGTTCTGTACTTTGTAATTGTTCTTGGGTGGTGGTGTATATTCCTGCTCATATGAGCATTTCAAAATTTGGGGAGGTTCCTGTTCTCACACTACTGTTGGCAAAATGGTGGCAAATATCTTGAAATGTCTGATACCAAACACTAAATTGAGCAGGAGTCACAATGGCTTTTACCAATAATTTCCAATGCCAGGGGGTCATGTCATAACTTTGAGCAATGGAATCAAACAAACGTTTGGTGAAAGCACTTGGAATGTATTCTCTTTTACACTATATCTTAATTTTTCAAAAATAGAAAATGGGAGTTTTTCATGACAGGCATATGATGACTATGGAATACAGGGAAAACCTGTAAAGTGCCAACATCCAGTTAAGGTCCTTCTCCTAAATATTTTTCCATGATACTTTCAAATTGTGCAGAGGACACTCATTTAATTCCACCAGAGGAGTAGGAGCTGATGGAGAAGTGTCTTCTAGGTTTGAAACAAAGGGACTCTTTTCATACAGAGGATAATATTTTGAAGAGTCTAATTATGATTCAACTGGGAAAGTCTTAGATGGGAAACAATTGCCCTGAATTGAGGTGAGACCAAAAGGACATTGATTCCAAATACTTAAATGGTGAATAGTAACTGATTCAAGAGACTGACATAGCCAGAGCTCTATTCTACCAGTCTTCTACACTTAAGGTGCCTGCCTATGGATACCATGGGCACTGCCACTGAATTTAATAAATATGCTAATTAACTGCCTGTAACTTTACATCCAGTTGCATGGAGTAACTCATGCAAGTGGAGTTTATGAGTTTCTTGCTCTTTGGAAAGATTATTGTCCATGATATTAATGACTCAAGGGCAAAAAGAAGACAAAAATATAGGTTGGAGTCATGGTGGGTGCCTGTAGTTCCAGCTACTAGAGAGGCTGAGGGAAAAGAATAGCTTGACTCCAAGAGTTTGAGGTTGCTGTGAGCTGTGATGCCATGGCAATCTACTGAGGGCAACAGCTTGAGACTCTGTCTAAAAAAAAAAAAAGACAAAAATAAAGAATAAACAAAAGATGTAAAAACAGCTTTTGTCCAGAGCCTGACGGAACTTTGCAGGGCATCACCTGTTGCTCTTTGTCCCTGTTGACTTCCTTGAACCTGACTAAAGTGGAGGAGGTTAGTGTGACAAATAAAGATATTCAGACACAGCTACTTCTGGGGAAATAACTGATGAGGCTCAGAGAGGCAAGCACTCTGGCCAGTGTAAAGACATGCTGGGAGAATGCTTTTTGTCTGAAATTTCACCAGGTTTTTTATTGTATTTCAACAACATTTACAATATATTATTAGCTGGTTCATCATGTTTATTTAGTAGTCAAGTAAACTATCTCTCCAGATGTGATGTATGAGTGGTTTTGCATAAGACCAAAGAGGAAAGATCTATAGGAGAGTGGACAAATGGTCTGGGTTAGAATTTATTTTTAAAAGGTGACATATGTTTTGTAAAAGGGAGGAGATGTCAACTTTTAATCTATACTGCTAATCCATTACATCCAGTCCAAATGGCTGGTTTCTAATCTAATTTTTTAACTTGTTCAAAACCTATTAAGTGCTTTATTATTTTTGGGGGGGTTTTCTAGCTTGTAAGATAAGAAGCCAATCTCTTGCCATTTGAACCTCTCACAGATGCTTTACCCCTTTTTTCATTTATAATTTCAGCCTGTTTCCATATGCATCCACTGAAGTTTGTTTTTCATCTCTGTCATGAGGCAAAAGTAAATCCTAGTATTTATCATGCAAGTAGGAAATGATACTAAATCAGTAAGTCTCAGTCTATTGTTGGGGTGTTCAAATTCAGAATCTAATTTGAAGTGTCCTCCAGTACCTGGCTCCATTTATTTTGAGAGGTATTGAAGCCTGTACCCCTCTTCCAGTTTCCCAACAAGGAATTGCATTGGAGATCAAATTTTGAGTGACACTGGTTGGCCCCAAAAAATTCTCTATTGCATTGGGGGTTCTCTTTCTTAGAAAGTGCTATGCTATTATTGGCATTTGGGGAAATGGTATTGAGAGGGTAATTATTTTGAAAATATCCTTGTTTTCCATACTTATAGCACTGATATGGATTTTTTTAATGCCACTGCCAAAATTTGTGCTTTATGGCTCTCCATGCCTCTATTCTGGCAAAATTTCATCATATCAGAAAAGATGATATTGCGCTCTCTTAAAGGGGCCAATATCATTTGAAAATTCAAATTAATATTTTTATTAACAAGATAAGCAGTTAAAATTTCAGGAGCTTCTAGGTTCTCTGTTTGGCAAGCTATCCATTTTGCAAGAGATTAAAGAAATATAAATAAGGTTCAGTAGCTTCTTGATGTATGGTGGCAAATGATGCAGTGGGACTCTGGATATCAAGAATTTTTGGCCAAGCTCAAAATGTCACTTGGGAGCTCTGAATGAGTGTCTTGGTATTGTAGGCTGCCTGACCCTGAGGGGTGGAATAGGTACCTGTCTAACAAGTATATCATAATTAATAGGGACATTTGTACTTATATTTTTAATAGTAAAACTTGGCAATTATTGTGAAATTCCTGAACCCACACACTGCACTGGGCAGGGATGTGACTATTTTAATTAAAATATGACAATCCCAAGGGATAATTTCATATTCACTGGCAATGGATTCTTCTATGTGCTTGGTAAAAGAGCTCTGTAATCCCTTTACATTTATGTTCTTTCTAAGTTTCTTTTAAAATGGAAATGAAAGCTTTTCATTCTGGGAAGCTTATTCACCTGCTCTGAATACAGAAAAGTTTTGGACACATTCTCCATCCTGAGAAGTGCCTTCCCTTAAGTGTCTTTCCATAATATTTTCAAATTTAGGAGGAGGCTAAGGCAATATTTAAAACTTGGTAAAGATTCTCCTGTCACTATACTAATAATATTGAAGGGAATCAGGAGGGTAATTTTCAAGAGGGGTCTTAACTGGTGGATCGTTTTCTTGGATGGGGTGAAGAGCTAAGCAGCATTGAAACCACACAGTTAGATGTTGAACAGTTACTGAGCCCAGAGACTGCTATAGCCATCATGCAATCCTTTCCCTCTTTAGGATACCAAGGACACTGGTGTTGGACTGTGATCAAAAATTTTGTCCATTTCTATCTGACACCTTATAGCCAGCTGCACAGAGCAGACCTTGTAATTGAAGCTTGTGGGCCTTTTGTTGTTTAGTGAGAGTAATTACCATCTAAAAAAATAAAAAAATAAAAGCTTAAGAAAAACATATAATGGTAGACTGGAATAATCCCTGGCTTGGAATGTTCCCCGTAACAGGAGCAACCACATCCCTTGGAAAGAAGAGTGAATTAAAAGCCTTAGTTGCCACCCTAATGAGCAACTGAACACCTGCCTTCTGAGAAGTTCCATTTGAGATACAACAGGAAGCACTCTGGCTGGAGCCTCCCAGTGCATCTCAATTCCTTAGTTGGAGGAATTGGAGAGGTTCCTCAATAGGAACCTCTCTCCCAAGCAGATGGGGCAACAAGGTAAAAAATAAGACAGAAAGAGAAATGACAAATCTCATGAGAATTTCCCTAATTGTATGATATCACTGTGGGTTTCCAGGGGTTGTTCTTGGTACACATTGTCCATTACTGGGAAATGAGTGGCCTTTTCTCCTCCTTCCTAAGGCTTGGGAGATTGTCACTGCTGTCCCTCATTGGCATCCTCGAGAGTCCCTGTGGAAATTCCCTGTTCAGAGTGTGCCACTTACAGTCATTGACTACCTGTGGAGAAGCCAGTGAGGGGGTGGTGTGAAAAGAAAATTCTCATACTCAGTGAAATACCTGATGAGGATCAGAGTAGAAAGCAACTTTGCATGTTCAGAAAGTAGCAAGGAAGTGCTTCCTCAAATGAAAACCTCAAGGATCTTTTATCGAGTATAAAAATGTATATGTGAAGCACAGCATGGAACAAAAAAGTTAATTCAAAACAGAAAGAATGTCTAAACTCATTACTTAGCATATGGATAAGAGTAACTTTTCTCATGATAGTAAAGAAAAACAAAGTAGAAAAACTAAAAAATAAAAGAGGGACAGAGGCAAGCTGGTGAACTAGATCCAGCTTTCCACAGAGGCTCCAATCCAGGAGAGTTAAAGGACAGAAGTTTAGTAAGTAAGCTGGTGGTTTAGAGCTGAGCCAAGAGAGAAGGTTGAAGAATGCACATCAACCCTGCTGAGGGGAGTTGTGATCCCAAGGATACAAACAAAAGGTACAAAATCCACCCCTAGGTGTACTGGAGTCCCCTCCCACTTGAGAACGGCTCAAGTATACTTTCTACAAACAAGCAAACAGAGTTTATATGCCCTCCCATTTTATCCCATAGGAGAGACCCTCTAAAAACCAGACCTCCTTCCCCAACTAGGGTGCCTTATCACTCTCCTGCCAGACATAAAACTGTATATATTGTCTACCAGCAATTCTGAAATCCCAGCACTCCCCTTCACTCTCACCCTGAGGTCTGAAAGCCTGTCCCCCATGGAGTCCAGATTCTTGGGAATTTTCTCCAGAGGTGTGAACAGAGCGTGGGCTGTTGCAAGTCTGTGCTGATTCTGCGGCACTAGGGTAAGGAGAAAACAGTGGACTGAAGGAACCATACAGGAAAGGGAGAGGCAGTACCCCCCAGCACAGAGAAGAAGTGGCAACAACGGGAACAATAGGGCTCACAAAGGGTATTTTGGACACTCCTTGTCTCTCTGGGCAACCAGAGAAAGCTGGGCATCTTCTCTGGTGACAGACACTGGTGGAATATATTTGGGATGGTAACACAGAACCTGTGATCAAAGGTTTATGCCTGAGCTGGTACCAACCTGGGCAGAGGGCAGTGGAATGGAGAATTGAAGATGCCTGCATAGAGATGGCATACTCCCAAGGTGGGGCTGCAAAAGGACTGCTTAGTGAGCCTAAGAAACACCTAGCCCTCAAGGGATCATAGCTGAGACAAAGGAAGGTGGGAAACTGAAAGCTGAGTATAAGCTCTAACTGGACCCACCAGAATACAGACCACAGGGGAAACTGAAACACCAGCTCTGGGCAGTGGCACAGACCAGGGATGAGTCACAGTTTCTGTGAACTCAAGCAGCACCCAGTCCATAGGGGCATATAGCCAGAACAGAATCACAAATTCTGAGCACAAATATAAGTATCAGCAACATCAATCAGGGGTTGGGCTGAAACTGAGTAAACTGCCCCAGCTTCCATTAACCACCCAAGATTGTCAGGTCTCAGCTTCCCCTACTGGATGGTGGTAGAGTGCAGAGGACTGGCTAAGGAGACATTAGATCTCTCTTTGACTCAGGCAGGCTCAAATTACCAGAGCATCTGCTCATTGGAGGGAACTGGGTCATAGGCCTGTGGGGTTACCAGTGACTGGGTGTGACAGAGGTGCAAGGTGGGGAAGGAGGCATCAACCTTCCCAGACTAATTCATTT
>CAUYQV010039794.1:0-34349 GCA_963574575.1 Galagoides demidoff | reverse complement strand
TGTGTGTGAAAATGCAGTTAGCCGATGGGATCTTTGAGACCTTGATCAAAGATACTATTGATGTTCTGAATCAGATCAGTGAAAAACAGGGGAGAACACTACTTGTGTGACATCTTGCAAATAAATCCAACACTGAGTGCTAATATGAGTCCTGGGCCTTTCTGCCTCCTGATACACACTCCATCTCCATCATAGCAAGAGCGCTTCCGGACCTTGTAGTTGTCCTTAAAGACTACTGGTTTGGAGTCCATGGGACGATGCAGTATATGTGGTATTGCAGCCTTTGCCTCTAGAGACTATCCACTGGATTACCTGGTTATTTTTGGTGGGCAGGGTTGCACTCCTGATGTCGAGACACAGTATAATCCTAACACCTCTTGTTAGCACCCCTACTAGGTCTCAGGTGAGGGCTGAAAACACCAGACTTACCTCTGAGCTTAGACTAGGGGATCACTTGTGAAGTCAGACAGGAGAGGTCTATAGATAAATGCATCATCATTTTTGAAATGTAATCTTGGTCTATACCATGAAAGTAATAAGTGGACTTTATAGTCCTTAAACAGTATTAGACCCTTATTAACCACTTCTAGAATAGGCAAGTTTAACAATGCCTGCCTACTTCACATTCTGGAGTTTATTTCTTTTTGAAGAACATTTTTTCCCATTATTGTAATTGAGCAGCTCCAAGTGGACTGTCGAGTAACAGGATAAACAATAGCTTTGCTTTCTGAGCACTATCTAAAGAAATGTAAACTCTGCATTATGTTTAGTTTGCTCTATATGGGCATGAAAACAAAGACATGCCCCCACTGAAGACTGGGCTCAAAGGACTGATGCAGGACTGGGTCTTCTACTCGTTGGTTTACCCCTGCATTTTTCTTACTCGTTCTGAACCTCTACCAGCTGCTTCCAGAATCACAGATACTCAGGACCATCTCAGGCATCCAGGCATGGCAAAAGTGGAAATAATTCATTTTGGCCTTCAAACCTTCAACTCCCATCTCTCCCCAGGAAGTCAGAGACGCTGTTACTTGAATGATTTAGGAAATGAGTGTGTGCACCAAAGACAAAAAGATACTGTCTGTTGTTTGTGTGCTTGTTTTGCGCTATAGAACATTTTTTAATTTATTTTAAGATAAATTATTAAGTTGAAAATGTGTGTCCCTATTCAGAAGTGAAAAATTCTTCTTGTAATAGTTAAACCTCTGTCTTGAAGCTTCTATGGTTCATGGTCTTTGCACAGGAAACCTATGGTTTTAACAAATGCATACACATATCAAAAAAGTCAGTTTAATTCAGTGAAAAGAAGGTGGGCTTTTCCAAGATCACCTGTAGTAGCAAAAACAGGATAAGATGATTTAAAGACACTGTGCAATTTAATTTTGCCTCTCTTACAGCATTGCTTCTCACAATTATTACCTGTATCTGAAAGAAATCTATAGACTCCAGCTGCTACATTAGAGCATGTAAAATGCTCTCCTGGGACCTCAGTACCCTGCCTTCTTGACTGGTTTCTCTTAATCAGTCCTATCCCTCTTCAAGAAATCTAGAAGAATGTGGATAATTTTAGGCGTGAATGTAAATGCCTTAATATTGAAGGTCCTGATTAGAAGCATTATAATAAGACATCTACTAGATTCATATTTACAAATATCCTAGAATGTTATAGCTTCAAAATAGGTTAGAAAAACCCCAAAGATGGTATAATCTTTAAGTGTGCACATTTTTTCATTTCTGCATCTTTCCTCCAAATTTGCCTTTGCATCTTCAGTATTTCACTATGCACCCTTGCATTTCTCTTTGGTTTTATCTTGTCATTATATGAAAGTTAATGAAATAATCATTGAAATATTTGCATTTTGCACAATGACTGGTATGATAGCTCTTGACAAATAAGGAAAGCACTGAAATGTTGTGATTGAGTCTTGGGAAATGCTCATATTGATGTATTACCAGCATTTCTTCTGGGCGTTTGATATTGAGCTGTAGTCTTGTAGCCATAATGAGCAAATCAACTAAGATAAACAAAGGTTTCTTGGGGTTATTAACCAGTAGTGTGGAAATATTATTTTCATGTAGCCAAGAAAAAGCAAAAACTTTTCATTTCAGTTTGTGTTATTTGGAAGACAGAAATACATTTTGTCTACATCCTTTAGCTGTTTGTAGGATCACATTGTCCTTATGATACTGAAATTCTACAGCTGCTGTAAATTTTTTATAAATGAATATCAAAATGTTATTATAGGAATATAGATTGTTTTTACATCTTAATTATTTGGACCTAAAATCAATTTTTAATAAGAAGTTTATCTTTACTCTTTATGACATTATGATTCCAGAAAAGGAAAAAATGTCATAAGTCTGGAGTTCCGTGGTAAGAAAATGCTGCCAAGAATGTGGCAGTAACTGTTCTAACATACTCCGCTGTCTTTACTATCTTGAAAACCCTGGGTTCCAGATGAGAGGCAGGAAAAGATCAGTCTTACTCTTTGTTAGAAATGATTGTTCATAGTTTGGTAGCAAGAAACAAGGGAATCTGTAGTTAGCAGATTTCTTATTATTTTACCTATTTGGATCTAATTGAAAAGGGTTTATTGTTAGGATTCAGAATGATAAATATGGAAACTCAGCTACTCGTTCCATATTGGTATCTTTTTAATCAAACTCTGCCTCTTAACCAAGAACCCAATATTCCCTCTTCTCATCTTTGTTCCTTCTCCCTACACCCCCATCCTCTTTTACTCTTTCTTCATAACTCCTCTACGAAAAAGATCTTTGCATCAGCAGTAATATCTTTTAGAATAGCACTATCAGAATTTAGTAGTAAACCAACATATAGGCTTCAGATTTACTTCTGAGTCCAAAACAATTTGTGCTATCCAGGGTGGTTAACTCTGGGTTAAATAAGTACAGGGTATAGATTCCCTCTTCAGGTCTAAACAGGAATTTTTACTCTAGGGAAAAGTGGGAAGAGCTTAAAAGTAGTTGATAAGGAAGGTAATTTGTTTTTCTTTTACCTAAAAGAAAAGAAAATTCCTTCTGTGACTACAGGTCTCTGAGAAACTATCTTTCAAAAGAGATTTCATTGCTCATAAGAGTGTTGTGGCCTATTGATAAAAAACAATTTTGTTCACTTTCTTGTCTTGAAAAAAGTGGCCTTAGCTTTTTGCAATACTTGAATAAAGTGTGTACTCGCAAAAGAATTTCTGTAGCACAGCATTAGAGACTCATAACTTTTCTGCAAGAAATTCAACTTACATCTTCCTTTTACTACCTTAAGAATACTAGTGAATAAAACATTAATTCAAAGAGCAAATGATAGAAACTACAATGTTTAATGCAAATTGTAGGAATTTACATGTTTACAAATCATCTTAAACTGGTTGTGCAGCAATTCAATAAAATATCTTTGTATTATAAAAATGTGAAGAAAAAATGTAAACTGATGTAAAGGAGGTACTGTCATTTTAATTAACCTATGTTTAATAGCTTTTCCTTCTGGACTTTGCAAAGCCTTCTTGGTAAACACATTGCAAAGCATTCTCTGGGAGGCTTGGCCTCTGTGTGTACTGTACTGTGCAGACATGAAAAATAAACCCGTTTACTGTGTATGTGTAAATAGCCTGGTCCTCAGGCCATTTTCAGCCAATAGTCACATCCAGTGCAGTTTTGCACAGAAGACTTGAGGGTGTGGTTTGTAAGTATGATCTGTAAATTAACTGGGATTAATTCCCATGTATACCTGTGTAAATAGATTTGTTAACTGAAATGTACTTTAAGGAAAGATAAAATCTGTAAATAAACTGATTTATAAATTAATTTTGTGTCAGGTATTCATTTCTCCATTTTTTAGCCAACTTCAGAAAATGAGCCCTCACAAAACTCACTGATTTCTTATTTGGTCACTGGGCACTTAGACTTGGCAATAGAATAAGGTGAAGTGTGCATAAGAGCTGTTCACCCTGCACATGAATGTTGTCAGCATAGACATCTGAGTGGCCTGGGCTTTCACAAATTCCTCACTCACTCATTCAAAAGACAGCCATTGAACACCAGCTGTGTGTTCTGAGCACTGTGCTGAGTGCTATAGGAGAAAGCAAAGAAAAAAAGATAAATGTGGTCCCTGACTCATGGAGATTAACATCTATTAAAAGAGTCATCAAAAAATAATTTGAGGACACATGGTCAGGCCTATAATCCCAGGGTAGTAGTTTGAGGCCAGATGGGAAATACAGCAAGACTCTTGTCTCTACAAAAAAAAATTTAGCCAGGTATGGTGTAATGTGCTTGTAGTTCTAGCAACTTGGGAGGCTGAGCCCGCTGGATGGCTTAAGCCTGGGAGTTGAAAGGTGCAATGTGCTGTCACAACACTGCACTCTAGTCTGGCTGACAGAGCAAGCCCCTGTCTGAATAATTTTAAAATTAATGCATGGCAAATTGTAACAAACTGCACAGGAAGCACAGGGTTTGAGAATATCTTAAAGAACACAACAAGGGTGGGAGTGGGTCAAGGAAGGATTCCCTGATAAATTACAACTTTTCTGCATTGATGGGCTTCTCTCTAATTCATGACAAATGCCATTTCTCCTAAATGACTTGAATTTTGATAAACCCTTGTGATCAAATAACACATACAGAAAAGTAACAAACAAGTGGGCCACAAAGAAGAGCCAATAAATCATAGGTCTGGAGCTATTAATTTATTTCTGGAAATAACTCTCTTGGAGGAGAACACAGAGAAATGGAAGAATAAAAACATTCAAAGGGTGGAAATGTTGGTGCCCGGAACAATGAATTATCTTTGGTCCAATATATTAGAAGGAGTAGCCACTATTATCTGAGCTGAATTCCTCTAACTGCCTCCTGATGGCCATCTCCGCTGTACCTTTCCACAACCATGATCATTCTCAGAAAAAGACTGACCCCTAAATTGCAGCAGATTCTAAGAAATTCTTCAACTCATAGAACAGATATTTGAGTGCCTACCACATGCCAGATACGAAGGTTGGTCCTAAGGACGCAGTGGTATTGACAAATTGAATCTAGGAAAAAAAGACCAAACACCTGTAACCTTCAATCAAAATATCTGAAAATGATAGACAAGAAGATGGCAATTGACGCAGCAGAGCCAAGAGTGGTGAGACTTAACCTTGGTGAGAAGTGCAATGGTGCATGCCTGCTGAAGTTGCTTAGTGACATTTGGTCAGCAGTGAGACATTATGTATAATACAACGGTGGTCCCATAAGAATATGATGGAGCTGAAAAATTCCTCACCTTGTGATGTCAATAACGTTGTAGTGCAACTTAATGTGTTTATAAATAAGCCTACTTCAATGCCAGTCAAATAAAAAATGGACTGTAATGTCCCTGGCCTTCAGTTTCACTCACCCAGAGCAACTTCCAGTCCTGCAAGCTGCATTCCTGGTAAGTGTGCTGCTCTACAAGTGTTCCATTTTCTGTCTTTAGTAGCGTATTTTTACTGTACCTTTACATGAATACTTCGCATTGTGTGACAGCTGCCCACAGTATTCAGCACAGTAACATCTGTGCAGGTGTCTCGTAGGAGCAACAGGCCACACTGTAGTTGGCTGGACCATCTAGCTCTGTGTAAATAGTCTCTGATGTGCACACATCAATACCACGGAATGACCCATTTCTCAGAGCACATTCCTGTCAGCAACATGTGACTGTATTGAGGAGAAATAAGCCCTTAAAATCCCAGAAAAGCTCAGAAATGAGGTACTAGCTGCCACAGAAAAAGGTGTGAAGCATGAAGATTGTTTCGCCACTCACTGGGTGGCAAGGCCCGGCAGCCAAGGTCAAAAGACAGGTAAGTGCAAGAGTACATGTATAATTTAATAAATGTAGAATATAAATGTCCTAACACAATAAGACAATGCCATGAAGTCTGTTAACCAGTTTGATGAAAATATTTCAAATTGTAGATAAAACCAGCACATTGTACCCCGTGACTGCATTAATGTACACAGCTATGATTTAATTTAAAAAAAAAAAGGCAGGTAAGTGCCTCCCAGGGAAGAGACAGTGCACAATTCCAGGTTGCTGAGAACAGAGAAGGCTCACATCAGGCTCCAACTTACAGCACGAAGAGAGAGTGCACTAGACTGGGCCCCTTGCAGCGTGTCAGTCCCCCATGGTCCAGTCTCTCTGCAAGCAGCACAGGTGCTGAGACTGGAGCACGCACTTCCTGCTGCAGAGAAAGGTTCCTCCCCACTCTGCCCCCTCAACACCACCTCTGTGGGGGGTCTGAAAGAAAGCAAGCTGGGGTCAAGTCTGAGAGTTATAGATGAAGGAACTTAAGCAAACAAAGGAGTACACAAGTCCCTCAGAGGGAGATAAGCTGAGTACAGACTGTAGGATTTTTATCTCTTTGTAAGGAACTGTCCAGGCCCAAGGCCCATTCTTAGGCAAGAGTTCAGGGGCAGGAGGCTGCACAATTGCCTTTCCCAGCAGGAAAATGCAGAAGTTAACTGCAAGTCTTAAGGAACAGTCAGACCTCCTGGGTACCCATCCCTACCTAGTGAGTCCAGGAGATCGCTATGCCCTCAGGAGATCGTTTATTTTTTAAGGAAATTGAACCTGGGAGGCCCTGAACTTGAGGACGCCAAGCACAACAAAGCACCAAAGTGAGGCCACGGGGTGAAAATAAGGATTAAAGTCTGTGTCCTGAATGGAGGGACCTAGACTGACTTCTCGACAACCCTGTCCCCCGGGAGGAAGACTGGAGGATGCTTCTCTGGGAAAACTGAAAATAAGTTGGCTTTCTACCTGATGCCCTGCCAGTATACTTATCTAGTCCCTTACACACGGACCCATCAACTTTTTAGCACATCACCCACATGTGAACAAATAGCCAGCCTTCTCTAGGCATTTGAGGAAGGCCACCAATATGAAATAGATCAAACCCAAGAGAAAAAACAATGGGGAATTCTGGTGAAATAATAATGCATGGGGCAGAAGAAAACATCACAACAGATAAAAACTCTAATAAAAATTAAAATCCTCAGAAGCAACATTGCCTTCATAAACTAGGAACAGGGTGCTCTAGATTAGCCAGCTAGAGAGCATGAGTAAGCTCTTGAGAATTCAAAGTATGATACTCATAATTTAAAATTCAGTTCAAAGTTGAGAGATAAAGAAATCTACTAGATTAAAATAAAAAATGGTAGATTAAAGATAGGAGAGGAACAGATAAAATCAAAGAACCAACCCAGAAAATCCAACAAACATCCAAACAATTGGATAGTTTTCAAAAACAGAAAACATATAAGAAAAAAATTCCAGAACTTAAATGTGTGCGTTCCCAATTGGAAATGGGCCAATGAGTGCCTAGCACAACAAATGAAAATAAACCCACACCAGGGAATATCATCTTGAAATGTCATGACTCCACAGGTAAAGAAACTATTCTCAAAGTTTCTGAAGAGAAAAATAAAATATCACATATAGAAGATCAAGAATGAAAATGTCATAACTCTTTTAAACAGCAACATTGAAGGTCTTAAGAAAAATCAAGCAACATTTTTGGAAACTGGGCAAAAATACTTTTCTTCCAAAAGTCTACATTCAGCCAAACTGAATCTAGAGTGAAGGTAGAGTGTGGAAATCCAAAGCCTTACTTCCCAAGCATCATTTCTCAGAAGGCCTCTAACGTGAAGGATAAAGACTTGAGAGGCAGGCCAGGAGCGGTGGCTCAGGCCTGTAACCCTAGCACTCTGAGTGACCCAGGCAGGTGGATCAGGAGTTCAAGACCAGCCTGAGCAAGAGTGAGAACTTGTCTCTACAAAAAAAAAACAGAAAGAAAACTGAGGGAGGAGGATTTCTTGAGTCTAAGAGTTTGAGGTTGCTGTGAGCAATGATGCCTCGGCACTCCACCCAGGGTGACAGTGAGACTCTATCTTAAAAAAAAAAAAAAAAAAAGACTTGAGATCTAAGAACAGGTGATCCAACCCAGGAGGAATGTATGTGATGGAAATTCCCAGGATCCCAGAATGACAACTATCTCCCAAGCCTGGAGAGCCAGCAGTCCAGACTGGAGCAGTGGCAGGGGCTTCAGAAGGAAAGTCTCCAGCAGGGAGGAAGAAGAGGGGAAGATTCTTGATGTTTTGAACATAAGAAAAAAGGGTGAGGAAAAACTCAGTAGTACGTTCAAAGAAGAGTCATAAAAAACTGAAAAGGATGGTGTAAATAAGGAACAATCATGGTATACTTCTTAGCTCATCAATGAACAAATAGTTGTAGTTACAATAGTATAAACACGGCTCGGCGCCTGTGGCTCAAGCGGGTAAGGCACCAGCCACATACACCTGAGCTGGCGGGTTCGAATTCAGCCTGGGCCGCCAAACAACAATGACGGCTGCAACCAAAAAATAGCCAGGCATTGTGGCGGGTGCCTGTAGTCCCAGCTACTTGGGAGGTGGAGGCAGGAGACTCTCATGAGCCCAGGAGTTAGAGGTTTCTGTGAGCTGTGATGCCACAGCACTCTACCCAGGATGACAGCCTGAGGCTCTGTCTCAAAAAAAAAAAAAAAAATAGTGTAAACACTGAATACTGTGATGTCACTACTTTGGGAGAGAGGGAAGAGAAGGGAAATGTCAGCTAAGTTCACATATATCATGTTAGGAAGTGGGATTGGTTTTTTGTTTGTTTTGTTTTGTTTTTGAGACAGTCCCACTTTGTCACCCTCAGTGGAATGCTGTGACATCACAGTTCACAGGAAACTCAAACTCTTGGGCCCAAGCCATTCTCTTGCCTCAGCCTCCTGAATAGCTGGGACTACAGGTGCTTGCCACAATGTCTAGCTATTTTTTTAGAGACAGGGTCTCACTTTTGCTCAGGCTGGCCTCGAACCTGTGAGCTCAGGGCAATCCACCTGCCCAGCCTCCCACAGTGCTAGGATTATAGACAGGAAGTGTGACTGTTAATTTTATGTATCAGCTTGGCTAGACCCAATACCCAGGTATTTGATCAAACACCAGTCTAGATGTCTCTGTGAAAATATTCTTGGATTAGATTAACATTTAAATGAGGAGACTAAAGCAGATTACACTTCATAATACGGTAGGCCTCATCCACTCAGGTGAAGGCCTGAAGACGAAACCTGACTGAGGTCGCATGAGGAAGAAGGACTTGACCAGTCTGCCTTGAGACGTGAGCAGCATGTCAGCTCCCCCGGGTCTCCAGCCTGCTGGCTGCTGTACAAGTTTAGGACTTGCCAGCCCTCACACTTGCAGGAACCAATTCCCACACACGCACAGTATATGCCTAGACATGTATACTCACACACTTTCTATTTGTTCTGTTTCTCTTGGGAACCCTGAGTAACACAGAAAGTCAATAGCTAAAATCTGAATCTAATGATTCAACAGACAGCATGTATGTGTGTGAGTGAGTGTGTGTGTATGTGTGTATGTTGGTTTTTTTTTTTTTTCCTTGAGATAGGGTTGCTAGGGTTAGACTGCAGTGGCATCGTCAGAGCTCACTGCAACCTCAAACTCCTGGGCTCAAATGATCCTACGGCCTCAGCCTCTAGGGTAGCTGGGACCACCAGCATGCTACACCACCACCCGGCTAATTTTTCAATTTTCTGTAGAGTTAGTGTCTTGCTCTTGCTCAGGCTGCTCTCCAACTCCTGACCTCAAGTGATCCTCCCACCTCAACCTCCCAATGTGCTAAGATTACGGGTGTGAGCTGCCACCCTGCTTGGCCAAGAGATAGCATATATATATTTTTAAATACAAAGGTAAACACCAGAACAAAGATACTGAAATAAAATGGTTAACACTGGGTGCCTCCGGCAAGTGGGATGATGATGAAAGGAGGAGTAAGGCCGAAATCAACTCTCTGTGTGTGCATGTTTAATTAGAAGACTTTTGGTGTTATGTATAAGTATAATAATAAAAATTAATATTCTGTCTCCCAAAAAGCAAAGCATCACCAAAACGGATATATCCAGGTTGTTGTGATTCTCTGCCAAGTATTGCCTAGGACACATTTAGATAGGATTATACTCCCCTCCCTCTTATAACCTAAAAACTATTTCAATAGTATTGTCTGCTGAAGTTAAGACGCTAAATTTGGGGCTAATCTTTTCAATCTAAATATTTTTCATTTCAAGTAAGAATTAGACTCAAAGTAATTAAAAAGCTTGGCTCAGCGCCTGTGGCTCAAGTGGCTAAGGTGCCAGCCATATACACCTAAGGTGGCGGGTTCGAATCCAGCCTGGGCCTGCCAAACAACAATGACGGCTGCAACCAAAAAATAGCCAGGCGTTATGGCAGGCGCCTGTGGTCCCAGCTACTTGGGAGGCTGAGGCAGGAGACTCACTTGAGCCCAGGAGTTGGAGGTTGCTGTGAGCTGTGATGTCACAGCACTCTACCCAGGAGGATAGCTTGAGGCTCCGTCTCAAAAAAAAAAAAAAAGCTTGCTATTTGGCTCGGTGCCCATAGTACAGTGGTTAGGGCACCAGCCACATACATTCAGGCTGGTGGGTTCGAACTCAGCCTAAGCCAGCTAAACAATAATGACAGCTGCAACAAAAAATAGCCAGGCATTGTGGGTGCCTGTAGTCCCAGCTACTTGGGAGGCTGAGGCAAGAGAATTGCTTAAGCCCAAGAGTTTGAGGTTGCTGTGAGCTATGATGCCACAGCACTCTACCCAGGGCAACACAGTGAGACTCTGTCTCAAAAAATAAATAAATAAATAAAGCTTTGCTATCAATACATAAGTGGTATATGTAACATAATTCAAAAGATTTTAGTGCTTTTTGTATTAAGAAAAAGATTGCGAAACACATTCTTCTTAGTAAAGTATCACAAGAATGGAAAAACAAGTATCCAATATCTAATATGAAACCAATATATAAACAACTACGTGCCCACACGAAAGAAAAACACAAGTGGAGTGAAGCAAGGAGGGAAGGAAGGAGGGTGACAGACGGGATCTCACCTAATGTGCACAGTGTAAGGTTATTCAGCATGCCCTCTGGGTGAAGCGCTCAACTACAACTTGAACTTTACCTTAGAAATGGAAACAATGTAACCTAACCATCTGTACCCTCATGTTAATCTGAAATTTAAAAAAAAGAGAGAGGGAGAGAGAGAGAAAGATTAAAGATGTGCATTTAGCAATCTCAGTGGTCAATCTGTAGAACTACACTATGGAGGCCAAGATTCTTTCCTCTGGACTCTGTAACTCTATTTCCTATTAAAATGTATTTTGTTGCCATGATACTGGCATCTTTTGCAAGTAGATGTCAAATTTTCTTGTGCTTCTCTTTTGAACAAGAATAGCACTTGAAATTATATTTTACACAACTTGTCTTTCCACCTTAAGAATGCACGTCAGGGCCAGGGCCAGTGGTTCAGCATCTGTATTCCTAGCACTCTCAGAGGCCAAGGCAGGAAGGAGTTCATAACCAGCCTGAGCTAGGCCCACACCATGGCACTCCAGCCTAGGTGACAGAGTAAGACTCTATCACGCACACAAAAAAAGAATGCACATCAGGAAACTCAAAACCACCACTCTTTTAACTCTAACCACATTCCAGGATTCTTAGTTTCCACAACATAAAGAGACATGTGTGATGATCCATTTTAAATACAGTCAAAATATTTATTTTCTTAAATAATAATTATCTTCCCTAACTGGTCTGTCAATGCTATTGCTACTATTTTGAGAAAATTAATTCAAACAATTAGATGACGCAAATAAAATTAAAACCTTAAATTCCTACTGGAAGTCTTAAGGCTAAACTTCTTCACTTAGAGAAAAAGCATTTACTCGAGAATTCCTCAGGAGCTGTAAGGTCCTATAATCTCTGCTTCTGGTTTGAGAGGTCATTATCTTGTTAATTCTACTTCCTGGAGGTAGAATTGCCCAAAATATACATGACATGAGAGTTTCTTTTAAGATATATTTGTACTGTTTTTATTATTTTGCAAAACCCAGAATAGAAGACAGGAGAATCTGGTTTCTGAGGAAGAGGTTAAACTATTGAAAGGGGTCATTGAATGGAAACAAGATCATTTGGGTTTCTACATCATTGCTTATAAAAAGAGCTATGGGGTTGAGTGTGGTGGTGGCTCACACTTGTAGTCCTAGCACTTTGGGAGGCTGAGGCAGGAGGATTGTTTGAGCCTCAGAGTTTGAGGTTGCTGTGAGCTATGATGATATGGCTACACTCCTACCTGAGTGACAGACCAAGGCCCTATCTTTAAAAAAAAAAAAAAAAGCTAAGGATCTTAAATGTGGAAATAATCATTGTGAAAAATAAATTTTACTGGATGTAGCGGTTAATATGCATTTGATTGTAAGGAACAAAGTACTTGACTAAACATATCAACAACAGGAGTTTATGCCTCCTAAACAAGGTGGGCTTCACATAACAAGGAAGCCGGAGGCAGAGGATGCCAAGATTGGTCAATGACTTTCCAATGTCAGGGCTTTGGGTCAACTGCTCATTGATTCTCTTGGTCAAGAAGGCCAGATGAGCACAGCAGTTCCAAGGACCCTGTCCTCATGCAACATGGCTCCAAAGTGAAAAGGGAGGGAAGGGACTTCTATTTACTGTTTTCTCTCTTTTAATCAGAGAGTGAGGCTCGGTGCCTGTAGCATAGTGGTTACTATCCCAGCTACATACACCGAGACTGGAGGGTTCAAACCCATCCCGGGCCAGCTAAACAACAATGACAACTGCAACAACAACAGACAAATAGCCACAAGTCCCAGCTACTTCAGACGCTGAGGCAAGAGAATCACTTAAGCCCAAGAGTTTGAGGTTGCTGTGAGCTGTGATGCCACGGCACTGTACCAAGGGTGACATAGTGCGACTCTGTCTCAAAAATAAAAATAAAAAATCAGAGAGTGAAATTATTCCAAGAGATTATAAGGGACAATTATTTTTAAATAACATTAGAAAAATTAGTATGTGCTGTGGAAGTGTTCATATGAGTGAAAATGAAATGTGCATTCATAAGCGCAAAAAAGTAAAAAAATGATTTTATAGGGTTTTTTTTTTTTTTGGCCCCAGCTGGGTTTGAACCTGCCACCTCCAATATATGGGGCCAGCACCCTACTCCTTTGAGCCACAGGCACCACCCAAGAAAATGATTTTAATTAAAAAAAAAATTGGCCAGGCACGGTGGCTTATGCCTATAATCCTAATAGTCTGGGAGGCCAAGGTGCATGGAGCTTCAGCTCACAAGTTCAAGACCAACCTGAGCAAGAGGAAGATTCTGTCTCTACTAATAACAGAAAAACTGAGGCAAGAGGATTGCTTGGGCCCATGGGTTGGATGTTGCTGTGAGCCATGACGATGTCATGGCACTCTAGCCAGGGCAACAGCTTGAGACTCGGTCTTGAAAAAAAAAATTCAGAAATCCCTGGCAAACTTCCTCTCACGTGTCACTGGCCAGAATTGGGTCACATGATGCCCATCCCAAACTGTTAGGGAGACTCAGAAAGCAAGTATCCAGAAATTTTAGCTTCTGAAGATAGGTTCCATGAGTAAGGAACAAGAGTGGGAAATGGCCGTTGATTTCCCAGCCATCATTGTCTGCCAATATACAAATAACCTAAGCTGCTTTCTTGGCAAAACTATGAGTTTGGGCATGAGCAAAGGTGTGACTTGGTGATCGTTGCTGACCTGCTGCATCATCGCACCAACACCCTTCTGTGTTCCATTATGACCAGAAGGATCTTAAGCACTCATCTTTCCGGTACCTCCACCCTTGAGTACAACCACACGTCAAATAGCCCCCAAATGGAGCCAGCTCAAAGCACCATAGAAGACGCCATTATTCTTGGCCCCATTCATTAGCTAAAAGGTCTTCAAATTTCCCTGGAAGACAGTCCTTGGCCTGGCGTGACTTGTGATCAGGGCGGGGAGACAAAACACATACGTGTTAGCAAGTGAAGGATACCAAAGTAATGCCCGTCCAGGGCTAGGTTCTTTCATTCATTCCACCAACATTGACTCTCTGTTGGCACTGTCTTATGAACTGTGGATCCCAACAGGAAACAAGAAATCAAGATCCCAGTTTTAAGAACTTATATTCTATGGTGAGGAGACAGATAATACACAAGCAAACTAATTCATGACAGGACAGTGGTGAGACCTTCAAAGACTCTTGAATAGGTAGAATAAAAGATGGAGTGGAGACAGAAGCTACGTGTAGAGGTTGGCCAGGAAGGCCTTTCCAAGAAGGTAACACTCCAGCTGGGACATGTCTCCATTGAGGTGAGCATGAGTCACTGGCAAAAAAAAAAAAAAATCTGAGGGAAAAGCCCTCCAGGCAGAAGGAGCAGCCAGTGTAACGTGGAGACCATTGAGGCTGCAGCCCAGTAAGAGGGGGAGAGTGGTAGAAGCTGAGACTGGCCCATATCCAATCGAGCCACGTGACAGTTTGGGATTTATTCAGTGTACAGCATGTCACCTTGAGAGTTGAAGAAAGACAGGATTAAGGTGAGTGCAGAATGGATTTTATCAGGACAGGTGAAGAAGACCAGTGAGTTCAGAAGCTGTTGCAGGAGGTGATGGCCAGAGAGTTAGCTATGATGGAGGGACATGGGCAGGGGTGGGATAACTTTGAGGGTAGAGCTACAGAGCTACCAGTGGACTGAAGGTGGGTGGTAAGGGACAGAGGACTTTGGCTTGAGCTTCTAGGTGGCTGATGTGCCACTGACGGAGATAGGAAGGCTGGGGCTGGGCTGCCTCACAGCATTAATAAACTCAGATTATTCTGAGGCAGGAAAGACAATTAGGGCCTGGGATACTAGGGAACCCTTCCAGGGGAGGGTTGGGAGGGTGCTTCATGCACAGGATGTTTTGATTAAAAGACTGGGAAGATAGGGCTGGAGAGAGCTGACAAGGCCACCCTATGAACGTTTTAAACTTCATTTAGTGAGTCCTCTTGTCAGCTAATTAACAACCATATGGTGACAACCGTGCTAGCAGGTAAGAAGGCCTGCATGGTGGGAAGCAAGTGCCTGGGGTAAGGTCCTCTGGCCCTGTCGTGAGTCCTCACTGTCAGGAACAATTTACCCCAGCCTGCGTGCTGCTCCTAACCCAGTAGGTGTAGAAATTGCAGCATGTCAATGCTCCCAGAGATGAGCAAACACTCCGGAGAAGTCAGGAGAATAGGAAGAATGAATTTATAGCAGAGAGTATCGGTTCCCAGAAACCCAAATGTCCCCACCTTCTATCCATGGCTAGGCCCCTCCCCTTGCCTATTCCCAGATGTTGCGTCAAACATTAGTGGTAAGTTTGGAGAGTGGGGAAATGGAGCCGAGTCTTGAGAAACATTTCATCCCGGCATGATGGGCTCACAAAACTCTCTTCCATCCCCCTCATACCTCGACTGTTCCTGTCTCCATTCAGCCCTCTCACAATGGCCAAGCTCACTTCTCTGCCTGTCCGAGCCCTTTGCATGCGTCTCCCCTTACGTGCAGGCCTCACCCTACCCCCAGGGATATGCCTTATCTCACAGGTGAAGTTAGAGGTGCAGGCCCTTGCTCGGGGATGCAGGACTCGCCCTGTCTGAGCTCGGAGGCTGGGCCCTCCCGGCAGCCTGGATGCTTTTCTTTCCATCTGGTGGTTGTCCCTTCTGTTGGCACACCTTCAGAACTCAGAACACGTTCCGTCTTCTCTCAGGTGGCACTCAGAGGGCAACCCCAGTGCCCACGTCACCACAGCCTAGATTCGACCTCAAGGACTCTCCCCAGCAAAATTAAAATCTTTAAATACCTCCCCATTTGTTCAAAATAGAACCAAGCCCCTCAGCACAGGGTATGAGGCCCACAGGCCTGGACTCCTGTCTGTCACACACCTTCACTCAGGCCAGGATCCCTTGGAGACTATTAAAATTTGAATACGGTGGCACTATTTCCCCAGCCTCGAGATGGTCAGCAGTGATGATAAGCAACATGGCTGAGCGCTTGCTCTGATTAGTCACCCCTCTAAGTATTTGACGGGTATTAATTCACGTAAGCTACAAATCACCCTATGAAACAGACATTCTTGGTAGGTGTATTTAACAGGTGAGATGACTGAGGTGGGGGAGGGGAACCAACTTGTTCCCTCTCACCCAGTGGTGGAGCTGGAGGGAACCCAAGTTATCAGGTCAAGAGTGACCTACTGTGTCCGTCTGCAAATGCTACCAGCTTTGGCTAAAAACAGTCTACCAATCCCTGACTTCATGTGTGGGAGCAGAGAAAAGAGAAATCCCAGGGGTGGCAGTCAGAGCCTTGACCAGGCCCTGTAGAGAGCCTGTGCCTAGGAGAGGAGCACACAGGTTCAATCCCATGATGTGAACTGAGACCCCACGTCTGTCCAAACTGGATAAAAGAAGAAATATCGGCTCGGCGCCTGTGGCTCAATCGGCTAAGGCGCCAGCCACCTACACCTAAGGTGGTGGGTTTGAATCCCCAGCCCGGCCTGCCGAACAACAATGATGGCTGCAACCAAAAAAAAAAAAAAAAGGCCAGGCGTTGTGGTAGGCGCCTGTGGTCCCAGCTACTTGGGAGGCGGAGGCAGGAGACTCGCTTGAGCCCAGGAGTTGGAGGTTGCTATGAGCTGTGATGCCATGGCACTCCACCCAGGGGGATAGCTTGAGGCTCCATCTCAAAAAAAAAAAAAAAGAAAGAAAAATCAGTCCCAGCCGTGCCCACTAGCTCACATCTGTAATCCTAGCACTCTGGGAGGCCAAGACAGGTGGATAGCTTGAGCTCATGAGTTAGAGACCAGCCTGAGCAAAAATCAAGACCTGACCTCTACTAAAAGAGAAAAACTGAGGCAAGAGGATTGCTTGAGCCCAAGAGTTGGAGATTGCTGTGAGCTGTGACAGTACAGCACTCTACCCAGGTGGCAGCTTGATACTGCCTGAAAAAAAAAAGATAAAAATCGGGTTCAGCACCTGTGGCTCAAGCGGCTAAGGCACCAGCTACATACACATGAGCTGGCAGGTTTTAATCCAGCCTGGGCCCACCAAACATGGACAGCTGCGACCAAAAAATAGCCAGTCGTTGTGGCGGGCACCTGTAGTCCCCACTACTTGGGAGGCTGAGGCAAGAACTCACTTGAGCCCAGGAGTTGGAGGATGCTGTGAGCTGTGATGTCACAGCACTCTACCCAGGGTGATGGCTTGAGGCTCTGTCTCAAAAAAAAAAAAAAGATAAAAATCAGTTCCACATTTGGGAAAATGAATGGTATATTCGAGAAAATACACTGGACACCATTCCTCAGCAAGCCCAGAGTGTTGCCTCTGGGTGAGCACCTCACCCAAACGTGGAAGGGTAGGAGAAAGGCAACTTCTCAGTGGAGTCTGATCCATTTTCTTTCAAAAGCTACCCAATCCATCCTCTTCTCTCAGCCACAGGTTCAGTACTTTGGTCCAAGGAATTATCAATTCTTACTGGCAACCACCCTGCTGGCCTGGCAGGTCCACTCACTCTCTTTCCATCACAACACAGTGATTTTCTCTTTTTTTGCAGTTTTTGGCCGGGGCTGGGCTTGAACCAAGCACCTCCAGCATATCGGGCCAGAACCCTACCCCTCTGAGCCACAGGCGCCGCCCTGATCTTTTTTTCTCTCAAATGAAATCTAAACTGGCCACTCTCTGCTTAAAATCTCTGATGGATCCTCACTACTCTTGGGGGATAAAACCCCGAGCTCCTTACCGTGGCCCCAGGCTCCCAGGCTCCCTTCAAACCTCTGGAACCACAGCACCACCTGCCACAAGTGGCCTTTCTATGCTCCAACGCTGCCTGAGACACCCTCAAATATTTATGCAAGTAAGTAGATTCAGACACAAAGAAAACCTTGCCACCGCATGGGCCTGCACATACCCTCTTTCTTCCTCTTCTTGTTACTGACAGGGTTTTTCATCTCCTGGCGGCTCCTCATAATCTCCCGGAGCCGGAAAGGGATTTCCTGTTCGTCCTGGTTCTTGGGCTTGCAATTCACTTTCTTCTTGTCTTTGCTGGGAAAGACAACACAGGGGCGAAACCCGTCTCAAAGAAAGCTTAAGCAAAGTCAGAGAAAGAGAAGTCGGGCCT
Source organism: Galagoides demidoff (assembly GCA_963574575.1). Taxonomy (NCBI): domain Eukaryota; kingdom Metazoa; phylum Chordata; class Mammalia; order Primates; family Galagidae; genus Galagoides; species Galagoides demidoff. The sequence continues at coordinate 16,273 of CAUYQV010039794.1, read as the reverse complement.
GGAGAAAGAAACCACAGGGGCCACCTCTGGCTGGTGTGGTGCGAGCCAGTCCAGGGAGCAGGCAGGACCTTTGCTCTTATCCTCACTCAGAAGCTGTCCCTGAACTCTTCCTCGCAGGGCGCTGGGAAGAAAGACACTCCGAAAGCCCAGGGAGCCGGTCACTCTCAGAGCAGCGAATATGGGACAGCTGGGACTGGCAAATGCTAAAGGAGAGGCTCCCTCGTCCCCATTTATTTATTCACCCGACCTTCGCGGAGCGTGGGCCACGAGCCCAGAGTAAGGGTACTAAGCCTGGCCTGGGGGGGATGTATAAGGGAAAGGTTCCCCGGAGCGGGTCCGAGAACAGCCTTCCGGGGGTCCCCTCTTCCTGGGAGGGTACACACCTGCGCTTCCCTGGCCTTGGAGCCGAGCTCTGCTTTCCCCGCAGCTCCTGCTGCCGCCACCGTCGCGCCTGAAGTCGCCCGGAGCTCCGAGGCCCCGCCGTCCCAGCGGGCGACCCCCGTCCGATACCATTTCCTGCCATATCCAAACCCCGCGCTTCCCTAGCAAAGCCACTTCCGCCCTTCTGCGCGGTCCCCCTCCTGTCGCCACTTCCGCTTCCGGTGCCCAGCAGCACCGTCATTGGAGTGACGCGGCTGACTTTGGGTCGCGGTTGGCCAGGGCGGCCACTGGTCACGTTGCGGGCTTTGAGTATCGGGCAATGTTGCTGCGGACTGTGACCGAAGGAGGCCGAGTGGGGGCCGCCGCGGCCCATATCTCGGCAAGTACCCGGCGGGGGGCGGAACAGGCCTAACGGGGCGGCCTTGGGCGCCCTGTCACAGGCTGCGCGTCCCGGCGGGAGCCCAGAGGCCCCGGTAGGGGGCAGTGGCCGAGAGGCGCCCTGGCCTCCGTGCGCCCGTGCGGGGCGGAGCGAGGACACCACGTGCTGGCCGCTGCGGCGGCCCAGCCTGTCACCGTGGAGGGGCCCTGTAGCCCCGGGATGTTAACAACTCGGGGTGAACAAACACGTTCTCCTTCTACAGCATCTTTTGAGCGCCTGCTGTGTGTCCTTCTAAGCTTTGGAGATTGGCCAAGGAGGCGTTAGACAAATAAATGAAGTGCGTAGTGTGTCAGAGGAGGGACAGGGACCGAAGATTGCAGCAGGGAGGGGAGGCTGCCCATAGGGCCTGTTGGGGAATTCATGTGTGAGGATGAGATGGCCCAAGAGGTCTGGGCTTCTCATGTGCGAGAGATAAACGGTGATGCGATTAGTTGGGATGGTCTATCAGAACAAGAGAGCAGGACTTGTGCTGTACCTGCCTCCTCTCCTGTTTGGAGAGCAGTCATTTTGCTGCAGGGGTCAAGCTCCTCTCCCCTCTCCCCGTCTGCTGGAGTGCACACCCAGCTGTAGGCCTGGAACCCAGCACTAATTATGCCGTATCACACTCACACCATCCATTTTACAGATGGGCAAACTGAGTCTAGAAAGGTCAGATAACTTGTCTAAGGTCGGGTAGGAAGTGGAAAAGCTGAGGACAGGCAGCCACATGCCCAGTGACAGGACTGAAATTTCCCCCTACTGGAGGCAGGCAAGGCTTTCCCAGCTTCCCAGAGAGTCACACGTTTATCTTCATCATTAGGGGGCACGCTGGCTCTCCAGCTGGGCCTGCTGCCAGAGGCTTCCTGGAGGCATCAGGGTTCTTCCCTGGCACCATCCCCGGCCAGGAGCCTGTGATGGTTGCAGAGACTTTGGGACAGACCACATGAAGATGGGCACCCAAGGTGGCACCAAGTATCCCGAGGCTTCCCTGCCCAGCGGGGGCCGCTCAGAACTCCAGGGTTCTCTGCCACCTGAGCTCCAGCCCCCAACAAACTGCTGCATGAGTGGATGCCCCAACTGCGTGTGGGTGGAGTATGCCGAGGCACTGCTGCAGCACTACCAGGATGGTGGTGAGCGGGCCCTGGCCTCCCTGGAGGAGCATGTAGCCGATGAGAACCTCAAGGCCTTCCTCAGGATGGAGATTCGGCTCCGGGCAAGGCGGGAAGACTAAGCAACAGGCAGGCACACTTTCACCCTGGACAGAGACTCCAGCCAAGCAGCATCTGCTCCGGGAGCATCAGCCTACTTCATTCATACCCAATATGAGTGTGTTGTGTCCAATAGGAATGGGAAAAATTATTTATTGACTTTATCTGAGAAAAAATAAATTCTCTATGGTGGTTTAATAGTAGGCTTTTGTACTGTTGTCTGAAAGGCCTGTGTTGTCTCTTCAAAGAAAGCAGGTACAGGTTGGCATTGCATCTCCTGCAACCCTCACCAACCTAGGAGGACCCAGGTGCACAGGGCTATGGGGCCATAAAGGAAGGATCTTTGGAGATCAGGGAGATGAAAGGGAGGGAGTGGCCCCAGATGGCAGCCAGGGCTCTTTCTCTTTGTCTAGATCACACTTCTCTTCCATGTCCTACCCCATCTGTCATGTGTCCTTGCTTCAGGTTCTTGACTGCACCTGAGCCGCTTCTCCCCACTCCCAGAACCCTCAGCAGTAGTGCCCTCCCTTGGGGCCCACCAATCTCATTAGCCCAGCATCAGAGACAAGCATCCTAATCAGCTCACCAGCAGAGGGATAAAGGCCTGGGCCAGCTCCCTGCTGAGGGAGGTCCAGCCGCTCACACTATCACTACTTGAGACCTGCTCCAGCACTTGGTGAGTAGTGATTGTTCCCACTGCCTTTACTGGCAGCTGCTTCCCTGGGTGTGTTAGCACCAGATGGCACCTGCCATCTGGCTAGAGGTGAAAGCCACTGCTGTAGCTGAGGTCCACACACTCAACCAACTTGAGTAGGTACCAATTTAATGATGGCCAGGGCCAAGGAAGCTCGGGCAGCAGTTTCCATGTGGATAGCATCTGATGGTAAGAAAACCATCAGGGCCCACAGCTGCCCACAGGGAGCCACAGCCAGGGTTGTAGAAACTAAACCATCTGGGATGTGTGGGGTGGGTGCAGTGGGGTCTGAACAGTCAGGACCACTGGGCTCCTGAGACCTGGTTTCTCCCAGGCTAGAGCTGGTCCTAGGGACAGAGACTAAACATTAGGGAGGGAAGGCAGCATGGCAGGGTCTGCCCCATCCCAGGTGCCCCAATACCCACTACAGAGCCTCCTCCCTGGAATGGGTCCACCTATACTTGCCTCCTGAACAGTCTCAGGGCTGGAGACCTTGGTTGGCCCAAGGCTGGAGCCAGGCATCCCAGCCCACAAGACCAGGGGACAGGAAAGGAGCCCCCAGGAAAGGGTTCCTAGGGCATCCAGTGGTGGGGGCAGCCCCTCCTGCCTATGCCATGTGTTTAGCATCAGAACCTTATGGCAGAGTGTGGGGCTTACAACAGCTCCCCAAGAGATTAGGAGTCTCCCTCCACAGCTAATAGGCTTAGAGGAAAGGTATCTGCCTTTGGCCGAGGTCATTAGGGCTTAGTGTGTCTGGAAAGTAGCTCCAGGGAGAGAAGGCAGAGAGGTCACCTATGCAGTGGGTACAAGGACATTGGTCTCATCCAGAGCAGTAAGGCCATCCCCACATCTGCAGGCCACCCTGTGCCCAGAGCAGGCTGTAAACATGGTGTGTGGGGGGGTGCCCAACAGAGGGAAGGCATGCTGGATGTCTCCCCAGCATGAACTTGACTCTGTAAAAAGACTTGGGAGGGTGGGGGCTGCACAGTATCTCATACTGAAGCCCCTTCCTGAGGCACCCTGCCTCCCCATTAATGAGATCATTATTCATCAGCACTGAGCCCCCCAGTGCCTCCCTAGCTGGGTGAGGGGTACTGACAGTAACCCCACCCCAAAGGACAAATAGTAAGCACATAAATAAGGTGAACAGTCATATGCAGACACTGATAAGCCAGGAATTTCAGCTGATATGTGCCATGAAGAAGTAAGTCTGGGGGTGGCTCCTGTGGCTCATTGAGTGGGGCGCCAGCCCCATATACTGAGGGTGGTGGGTTCAAACCTGACGCCGGCCAATCTGCAACAAAAAAATAGCCGGGCATTGTGGCAGGCACCTTTAGTCCCAGCTAGTGGGGGGGGGGGGCACTATGGCAAGAGAATCACCTAAGCCCAGTTGTTGGTGGTTGCTGTGAGATTTGTGACGCCACAGAACTCTGCCACGGGTAACAAATTGAGACTCTGTCTCTACAAAAAAAAAAAGAAGAAGAAGAAGTAAGTCTGGACCTGGGGACACAGCAACATGAAGGGTGGGAGGTCAGGGAAGGCATCCCTGAAAGGGGATCATGGAAGAGGGGAAGGGGGATCCTCAGGGTTGACTGGAAGGGGGGGCCAGAGGCAGGCTGATCTGCAGGAACAGGGAGGCAGGACAGGGGGTCACTTAGGCCCCATCCTGGTCCCAACAGGAACCCTTAGAGGGCTTTCAACAGAGACCAGTTGAAAGGCTGGGCACGGTGGCTCATGCCTATAATTCTAGCATTTTGGGAGGCCAAGGCAGGAGGATTGCTTGAGCTCAGGAGCTAAAAACCAGCCTGAGCCAGAGAGAAACCCCATTTCTACTAAAAATAGAAAAACTAGCCAGCATGGTGGTGAGCACCCGTAGTCTCAGCTACTCAGGAGGCTGAGGCAGGAGGATCGCTTTGAGCCCAGGAGTTTGAGGTTGCTGTGAGCTACAATGACATCATGGCACTCTAGCTTGCCTGGATAACAGAGTGAGATTCTGTCTCAAAAAACAAAAACAGTGACCAGTAGGATTCAGACTAGTTGTGCTACCTTGGGGTGGGAAACAACACAGGAGAAAGGGCAGGAGGGGTGCAGAGATCAGGGGTCATCAGTGGCTACCTCGAAGGGGAGGAGGTGAGGAGTCCTGGTCTAGGATGTGTTCTGGGCTGGAAGGATGAGTGTGATGCAGACTGCCTGTGTGGGACAGCAGTGAGGAAGGCCAGGTGTGCAGAGCAAAGCATGACTCAGTGTGGCTAGTGGGGGTGGGAGTGTCTACAAGGAGGACAGGGCCATGTGGTGGGGGGAAGGAAGGGCCTGGTGGGCTCAAGGGGAGCTGGGCCTCATGTCTCAGCCCCTCAGCTCTGGGGGTTTGGGAGCCCAGCCTGGTATCCCTGCAGCCCACAGAGTGAGAGTCCAGAAGTGTCACCGCAGCACCTCTGCCAGCCTCACTATGAATCTGGAGCCACCCAAGGCCGATTTCCGGTCAGCCACCAGGGTGATGGGAGGACCTGTCACCCCCAGGAAAGGGCCCCCCAAATTTAAGCAACGACAAACCAGGCAGTTCAAGAGCAAGCCTCCCAAGAAAGGCGTCCAAGGGTAAGCAGAGCCGGTGGGAGGGGAACCACTGAGAAGGGGACAGGGCAGCCTTCTCCCAGGCTGCACAAGAAGAGGGGCTGGGAGGGGCTGAGGCCACTTTCCTGGCTGAGGGTGGTCCCATCCTACCTGGAGGAGGGGAAAGCAGAGCTGGAGGCTGGAGGCTGCAGTTGCCGCCAACCACAGACACTGCATAGAGGTATGTCCTTACACACAGCATTCCCAAGCACACACACACCCAGAGGCACACCCACAGACACACCACCCTCTCAGAAAACCACACTGTACTCCTGCCTCCCTAGGCACCCACCTGCTCGTGTACACCTGGGCTAGGCCGCCCTTCTGGGCCTTGACCCCGCACCCATGATTTTCTAGGAAGCAGACTCACCCTGGGTCTGTGGAAGGAAATCCGCATGTCAGGCCCAGCCAAGAGGCAGGAGGTAGGGAGGAGAGTGGTCTAGGAGGGCTGGGCCTTGACCACTGTCCCTGACACCACTCCCATCTTGCAGGTTTGGAGACGACATTCCTGGAATGGAAGGCCTGGGAACAGGTATGACTGCCACTAATAGGAGGCTCCGGCTCGGTGCCTGTGGCTCAATCGGCTAAGGTGCCAGCCACATACACCTAAGGTGGCGGGTTCGAATCCTCCAGCCTGGGCCCGCCAAACAACAATGATGGCTGCAACGAAAAAATGGCTGGCGTTGTGGCGGGCGCCTGTGGTCCCAGCTACTTGGGAGGCAGAGGCAGGAGACTCGCTTGAGCCCAGGAGTTGGAGGTTGCTATGAGCTGTGATGCCATGGCACTCTACCCAGGTGGACAGCTTGAGGCTCCATCTCAAAAAAAAAAAAAATAGTGTGAGTGAATGAGGTGAGACCATATCATGCCTTACAGATATTAAAAAGAAGAGTAAGGGAATTTTTACAAAAAAAAATTATGAAAGACATATTAGTATTTTAAAACTGACTAAGGTAGAAATGGAAAATCTATGTAGCTCTATGAATCTACAAAAGATATTAGATTCACCAATTAAAAGCCTTCCCACAAAGGGGACTCTGGGCCCTGAGGGCTTCTCTGGTACATGTTTAAGAAGGAGAATACCACTCCTCCACAAAATGTCATAGAAATTACAAGAGGAAACACCACCTGATTTATTTTATGAGGCCAACATTACTCTTATACAATAACCAAACAAAAAAATAGACATCTAAACACCAATGCTGGGTGTAGTGCCTCACACCTAAATTCCAGCACTCTGGGGAGGCCAAGGTAGAAGGATTGCTTGATCTCAGGAATTCAAGACCAGTGCAAACAAGAGCAAGACCCCATCTCTGCTAAAAATAGAAAAACTAGCTGGTGTTGGGGCGGGCACCTGTAGTCCCAGCTACTTGGAAGGCCAAGGCAAGAGGATCATATGAGCGCAAGAGTTTGAGGTTTCTGTGAGCTGTGATGACACCACTGCACTCTACCCAGGTCAACTGAGTGACATTCTGTTTAAAAAACAACAACAGCAACAACACCACAATTGGTCGCCAGAATTCCTCATGACAACAGGTTTAAAAATCTTAAATCAAGTAATATGTTAAAATTAGAATACATCGTGGTCAATTATGATTTATCCTGTTGGGTAGAGAATTTGCAGGCAAGCCCTACTCTCCCCAGGTGGACTGCTCTGTGCACCCCACTCCCGCCCTGGCCAGGCTGCTCACCTGCCCTCCCATTGAGTGGGATCTGTGGCAGCTCCATCCCACCTGAGTCATGTCCAAATCCTGACAATCAGATACTCACTCTGCCTTTCAACCAGCAGTAAAGTTTGATGAGTTCTTCCCAATCTGTGAACCTGTGTTCCCTGAAAGCTCAAGAGCAACCCCACTTAAAAGTAAACCAGGATGTGTTTAAACAAGGTGTTCTTGCTCTCCATGGTGTCTCTACCTCTATCCACTTTTACCTTTCTTTCCCCTCATAAAAGCATGCTTAATGCAGAGAATTCAGAAAATTTAGAAAATTAAACAGCATAAAGCATTTTTTAATTAAATCATAGCTATGTACATTAATGCAGTCATGGGGTACAGTGTGCTGGTGTTATACACAATTTAAAATATTTTCACCAAACTAGTTAACATAGCCTTCATGGCATTTTCTTAGTTATTGTGTAAAGACATTTATATTCTACATTTAGAAAGATTCACATGTACCCTTGTAAGATGGACCATAGGTGTGGTCCCACCAATTGCCCTCCCACCACCCAACCTCCTCCCCTCTTAAATAGCACAAAGAATCACCATGGTCCTACCCCACCAGAGGTAACTACTGATCCTATTTTATTTTATTTTTTTTAATTGCCTGAGATATTTTATTTTTTAATATTTTTATTAATTTTTTTTAAATCATAGCTGTGTACATTAATGCATTTATGGGGTACAATGTACCGATTTGATATGATCAGTGTCTTACCCCTGATCCTATTTTAGATGTCGTGCAATTAAAACACAGGAGCTTTACTGCTTATGCAAATTTGTAAGTTATTTTATGACTTTAGTGCCACATTTGGAAAGGATTTTCTGACTCTTACAAGATAAATAACTAATTTGTTTTCCACATTACTTAGGCAATTTCCCCAAATTCATAAATTTCATAAATAACAGTACCTGTGTCATATAATAAATGCTTTCATAGGTGTGGCTTTTTTAATGATCTCATTACTTTCTTCTGTTGACCTATTTTTGTGTCATTCAGTTTTAAACTACATGACTTCATCATATGTTCTAACATCTGGTAGAATGGGTGGGACTGCAAACTAGTACAACTTCTGCAGAAAGGAGCATGGAGTTCCCCAAAAGAACTTAAAGCAGACCTGCCATTGATCCTGCAATCCTACTACTGGGTATTTGCCCAAAAGGAGAAAAAGACATTCTATAAAAAAGATACCTTCCCTTGAATGTGTACAGTAACACAAACTGGAAAGATGGGGAACAGCCCAAGTGTTCATTAGCGCATGAGGGGATTAATAAAATGTCATATAAGTATATCACGGGGCACTACTCAGCCATTAAAAAATGGTGAACCAACACCTCTTACATTGCCTGGATGGAACTAGAGACTGTTCTTGTAAGTGAAGTATCACAAGAATGGGAAAACAAACACCACAGGCAAGCACTAGTCAACTGAAACCAATCCATCAACAGTTCCGTGCATGGAGGGAAATAATACCCATCGGTATTAAGCAGGTAGGAGAGAAGGGGGATGGTAAATTCACATCTAAAGGGTACAGCGCCCACTATCTGGTTATAACTTTGACTCAAACTGTATAAAAGCAATTTATGTCACCAAAACATTCTTAATATTCTGAAAATTAGAATAAAAAGATTTCCTTAGATTATCTTTTTCTTTTTCAACCTAATGTTACTCATTTCATATCCTTATTCTTCTAGATGAAAGAATTACAACATTTTCTCCATTCTCCAAAAATTCACTGGGAAGGTTGGTTCGGACGGAATTCCACGCATAGCCTGACGTAGGGAAGAAATAAGCATTTTCCAGTTCTGCGTTCCCACTGACTAAAATCTTTGTCCATTTTTCTTAGTAATAGTTTGCATTCCTTATAGATAGTCCGTATTTTTAAAAGTTCTTACTAGTCAATATGTGCACTTAGTAATTGTGTTTATTTGAAATCTACTGAAAGGCAACTGAAGTTGGCCCAGGAGACCCGTTGCTGGCCGCAGGGCAGTAGACATCTCCAGGCCGTGTGGGAACACCCTTCTGCAGTATCTCCAGCACATAGGAGCCCTCATGCTTCCCCTTCCCGGGCTGCAGGCATCTCCTGCATGATGTATCATCTCCTTGCTTGTTAGGTTACAAAGTTGACTGCTGATTCTTTAGTAGTGATCCCACAAGCCACAGGGGACATCTGCACAGGTGAAATGAATGATAGAGAATGTCCACCGCTACTTGGGGGACGGGACGATTTTGTGATCCTGACACGGCACCATATTTTGAGTCGGTTTTCTTCGCATCAATCCTAGGTGCCATCAACTAGGAGCATGGTCCTTTATAGACAAGAAAACTGAACCCATACACACTAAGCCACATGTTTTGCCTCCTTCAAAGTAAATAATGTCAAGGCCAAGATGGATCTGACACCATCCCTCTCCAGCACGGCTGGGAGACAGAACTACCATGCTGGGTATCCTTTCCTGATACCTCCTTGGCATTTCTTTTTTTTTTTTTTTTTACCATGTTAATGTTTAATATTAATTGTATGCTGAAATGATAATATTTTGGATATACTGGGTTAAATTAATTTTTTTATTAAATCATAGCTGTGTACATTAATGCAATCATGGGGTACCGTGTGGTATTTTCATATACAATTTGAAATATTTTCATCAAACTGGTTAACTTAGCCTTCATGTCATTTTCTTAGTTATTGTGTTAAGACGTTTATATTCTGCTTTTAGAAAGATTCACTTGTACCCTTGTGAGATAAACCATAGAGGTGATCCCTTCAATCACCCTCCCTCCATCCATCCACCTGCTTGGTATTTCTATGTTCCCTCCTTCCAAGGGTCTGGGATATTCCCAAGAGAGAAGAAGCCCCCATAACTGAAGGCTGAGATAAGACAGTTGGCAACATCTCCCCAAATCACCTTCCTTATTACTAATGCTCAGCTGATGACTGTTTCTAGGCAGCCTTTTGAGTTGATTCAAAAAGGACTCAAGGCTTACACTGCCTTTCATGAAGTTTCCTCTCTCTCATGATAGTTATGTCTTTTCTTTCTTTATCTTTCCTGATTTTATCGCCTGTATCTCCCAAGTAATATTAAATTATTATATAATGCAGATAGCTGTCATTCTTTACTACCTTCAGCCTTAATAGACAGACTTTCAGTGTTTTATAATTTTTTATGATGGTGATTAATAGGTTGAGATCGCTTTTTATAAGTTTTAAACGTATCTTCCTGATCAAATTTTTTTAACAAGCAATTATTTTAAAATTTCATCAGCTGCCTTTCAGCGATTCAGAAAATGTTTTCTCCTTTAACTGTCTTCTCTTGATGTGACTCAATATAGGAGTGGAATTCCTAACATTGAATCACCTTTGTTTTATTAAGAAAAAAAAAAAGATTTCCTTGGTTATGGTAGAGTTTTTATTACAACGCTGACTTCTTGCTAATATTCTAACATGAGAAAATCTAAATCTGTATTCCTAAGCGAGGCTGTCTGTGGTTGCTTTTGCAGTTTTGTGGTATGTAGCCTGGTTTCAATTTCAATACTTTGATAGCTTTCTTAAATAAATTGTGAAGCAGTTAACCCAGGGCTATTCTGGCCTGGCTCGGTGGCTGACATCTGTCATCCCAGCACTCTAGGAGGCCAAGGCAGGTGGATTGCTTGAGCTTAGGAGTTTGAGAACAGCCTGAACAGGAGGGAGACCCCATATCTACCAAAAACAGAAAAACCAGCCAGGTGTTGTGGGAGCACCTATAGTCCCAGCTACTCGGGAGGCTGAGACAGGAGGTCACTTGAGCCCAGGAATTTGAGGTTGCTGTGAGCTGTAACACTGCGACACTCTACCAAGAGTGACAGAGTGTCTCAGAAAACAAAACAAAATAAAACATAGGTTGTTCTGCCTACTGAAGTTTTGAAATAACCTGCCCATATGTGAAGAAAAAAATAGAGGAAAGTCTTCGGCAGGTTTTTGTGTTTACCCACATTTATGAGTTTGTTAACAAGGACTGTGTTAACATTGGGTCTATAGATTCTTTCCAACATTTGCTTGGGTTGTATTCATCTTGGTAGTGATCTAATTACCTCTATTTTCTAAATTTTCACTAATTACGTACTATTGGCCCCTTTTAAATAGTCATATTACCCTTAAATTAGAACATATAGATGAAGTTTCTGCTAGGATAGATTTCATTTTATAGCTACATTTATATGGACGCAGATATTAGTTTCTTAGCAAGTGGTGTCTACCTTCGGACAAAATAATTTCTAGCAGAAATTCTTCAAGATGTGTGATGTGCACCTTTCAACTCTGATAGTCCTTTTATCACTTTACTGAGTAGTAGAGTAAAGGTCAAAACTGCTTCAAGTTAACCCCCATGGTTTCCAAGGCTCCTCCTGGGCTCTGAACTGTACCCAAGGTGGCTGGGACATCCTGACCTAACTGCTCATGCTCCAGTCAACTCCCCACTTCCCTGGGGAGACGTCTCCCACTATTTCCTATGAGGCCCAGTATGTCCGCCTGCCCTCCCTCCCACCCAGAACGTCTTTTTAAATCAGGTGTCCTCAAACTACGGCCTGTGGGCCACATGCAGTTTGCTTAGGACATTTATCCGGCCTGCCGGGTGTTTTTGCCGCCACTGCCTGTCCTGCTTAGCAGCTGACTCATCCCGGGGCCCGCAGTCCGGCCCTCCAATGGTCTGAGGGACAGTGAACTGGCCCCTTGTTTAAAAATTTTGAGGACCCTGTTTAAATGGTCTTCCCTCGTCTTTGACTGTAGGTTCCTTGGGGTGCAGTACTCATCTGCTGTCTGCGTCCACATCTCTAGGGAACAGCCTGACACAGGGTCCTTAGTGGGTTCTCAGTAAATGTTGCCACCTGATTCGTGCAGGGCAAGGATCCTGCCAGCCCTTATCTTCACGTGATACTACACTTGATCTCAGCCAAAAGGCCAAGAAGTGTTGCCATCTCTTATCTCATCTTCCTCCATGAAGTTCCCTCCATGCCAATGAATAACCACATTTCTGAAAAGTACATGGGATTGATTTTCATTTTCCGGTCCCTTTAACCTGGGGCTTTAGAAACTAAGTGATATTCTCTTTTTCAGAATCTAAGACTCAACAGCTGAAAGTAACACCCAATTACAGCCTCTGACGGTCATGTGCTCATGCTAAGTCAGGCATATAAATATTTCATTTTCAAAAAAAATTCTGGGCCTGGCATGGTGGCTCACGCCAATCCCAGCACTCTGGGAGGCTGAGGCAGGTGGATCACTTGAGATCAGGAGTTCGAGACCAGACTAAGTAAGAGTAGACCCCATCTCTACCAAAAATGGAAAATCCAGCCAGGCATTCTGGTGGGCTCCTGTAGACCCAGCTACTTGGGAGGCTGAGGCAAGAGGATGGCTTGAGCCCAGGAGTTTGAGGTCACTGTGAGCTGTGATGCCACCACACTCTACCCAGGGCAACTGAGTGAGACTTTACCTCAAAAATAATAAAATAAAATAAGTTCATAAAAAATCCTAGAAAAAATTTTTTTCTTGAGTTCCCCTCAATTATTACACATTTCTTTAAAAGGAGAGTTATTCCTTACATCTAAGTTTATTCCTACTTGTTGCAATGCCAGGATACTGAATCTCTGTTTTCTCCCTGGGTAATTGTAGCTATTCCCGCTATAATTACTTCTTGACCAAAGTTTTATCTGTATGACAGTGAGACCGACAGAAAGACAGCCAGGATACTCACCTTTAAACCCAAGGAAATCCCTCTTTTCCCTTGGAAAGTTAGGGACAGATCTAGCAAGCAGAATTCTGTGCAGAGGCCAAGGTATCAAAGATAGAAATTGCATCAAAAAGATTGTTTCCCAGAGCTAAATCATCTTTCCCCCCAGAACTTGTAAAGGACAAGTAGACAATTGCCTTCAGGGCACGGAGAACTCCTGACAGACCTTCTTACCTCCAATTCTCTCTTCTCCACAGGTCAAAATCAACCTGACCATTTCATGTAAGGCACCAATGTACAGCTCTGAAGGCTACTCTGCTGCCATGCCTGTGTCAACTGTCATGACATGGTGACCGACAGCGTCCCAGCATGCATTAGCAAAGTTCTGAGTGCCTGATACTTAAGGCTGATAAGTTTTGAAGGGGAAGAGGCAGTAGAAGACACTGGTGCTTAGGATTCTCTGTCCTCAGTCAGGTAGGGCAAGGTTTCTTCTTTGGGAAGGGAATCAATTTCTTGGTAATGGAACAGGGGGTCATGCAGAGGAAGAGGATGCCCAGAGTTGAGACGGAGAACCCCAAATGGGTCTGAATCTCCAGGTGAGAGCCAGGAAGAGGAAGGGCTTCCTTTCACTTGTAAGGACAAATTCCTTCTGTTGGATTCCTAACCAAACATTTCATAAAGCAATGCCTTACCAATTTGGGGGCTTCATGGGGGCCACCATAAGATGGTTCTGTCCTAGAGAGACCTGCATTGCCTCTGAGAAACAATGACATGCTTTCTGAACATTCTGATTCGATTATAAAGAATGACCTTGTCTAGAATAGACCATACTACAAGGCAAGAAAACATCCGTTCCTATGTCAGTTGTCAAAATAGAGGCTGTCAGTGGAGTGTTTGCAGGTGTCCTCAGACTTTTTAAACAGGGGGCCAGTTCACTGTCCCTCAGACCGTTGGAGGGCTGGACTGCAGGCCCTGGGACGAGTCGGCTGCTAAGCAGGACAGGCAGTGGCGGCGAAAACACCCAGCAGGTCGGATAAATGTGCAAGGCGGGCTGCATGTGGCCCATGGGCCGTAGTTTGAGGACGCCTGGTTTAGAGTATGCAGTGGCCATCCCCCATCGTCCCTCCATCTTCCCCACGCCCTTTTCCAACAAACCAAAGCTTCCACTGGGGTCCTTATAGTTCTAATGAAGCCAAATCCATTCCCCAGCTCCAGGTGTGGAACTTACGTCTTCGGCTAAGACAACCAGGCTACTGACCTTGGCTTATCCCATAATTGGGTGAGTGGGGGAAGGAAGCCGCCGTGGGGAGCTGCTGGCAGGTGTGTCAGTCGGTGGTCACAAGACAAGGCCAATCTGGAGAAGGGAGAGGCAAGACCTCAGTGATGAGCTTGAGCCTTCATCTCTGGGGGCTTCTTAGCCAGTTGGGTAACTGATAAATTCTTGTCCTGTGCAAGCCAGGTTGAGTTGGGTTTCTCCTCCTCATAACTGCATGCACTCTCAGTGACAAGCCTCCCTTTCCTTCTGCGGCTCCCATGCTAAGCCATGGCATGATTACTTGGGGATCAATTCCAAGATCCTACGAGAGGCCTCCCTGGTTCCTCTGAGATACACGAGCAGATAGACCTCGTCAGGCATGAGCTCTCCCTGGTGGCAGCAGGAACCATGGCTTACACCAGAGATGCCCCCTGGGGGTGGGAGGGGGCCCGAGGATGCATGTCGGTGGCAGCAGCATCCTGGGAACCAACCTTGTGTCCCTCCCACCACCTCATCTGGCCACCAGCAACCCTGTCATTTCCCTGCCACTGGGCTGGCTCAGACAGAGTTCTTGTTGACGAGATTACAGACAGATGCTCTGGCATGATTCAGGGACCCCGTGGAAGGAAAGCAGTCAGGTTTTTCTTTTAAGCGACAGCCATCATTTTCGGCAGGCAGGGTAATTGCAGGTTTGCCCTTCCGCAGGGCACGCCACGTGAAGGTAAAACAATGGTGATCAGCGTGAGCCTGCCTCAAGGACAGAGGGGAGCAGAGAGAAGGGAACAGAAGGACTCATTCTCTTTTAATTTGTTTTAATAAAGCATGGGTTTTCCAAAAGGCCAAAGGGCCTCATTTGCCACAATGTGGTTGGGTTCTGCCAGCAGCTTCCCCAAACCGCCCCTCTCCCCATAATTCAATCAGAGCTGCAGATGGAAGCACTCAGCTGGCATCTCGGCACACTTGGCCCTTTCTGAACCCTCCCTCTCTCCCTGCCTCAGCCAGGGGAAGGCCCTCCCCAGCCCCAGCCCCTGCTCACAAGCCTGCCTCCTCACCCTCTTTTGTCCACAGCCAGACCATCCCTGGTCAGTTGTCCAGACCCCAAACAAGGAGGAGGCCTCTAGGGGGAGCAGGTAGGAGGGTCCTCAGGCAGTGGAGGAAGATTACAGGCACAGCCACTGGAGTCAGGACAGAACCCAGAACTGGATTCTCCCCCGAAAACCATTGCACACATCCTGGGGAGAGCTCAGAGTCACAGAGGGGTCAGGGGACCATGCAGCCTCAGGGCCCCCATAGGGTGGTGGGTGTTGCTGTCACTGTCACATCTGGGATGAGTGAGACATCAGGGCCTGCGCCCCATCAGTGGGGAAGAAGAGGCAGGGCTGCCCTCGCTCTGCCTCCCATTCCCCAGGGATGAGGGAAGGCAGGCAAGGACAGGACTCTGCTTCCTACCCTCGGGATAACACAGATTTGGTTACCCAGAAACTCACTTTCCACAGCTCCAGGTAGAAAAATTAACCCATCCACTTGCTATAAATAAGCCCAAATCCCTTCCTGGGCAGTGTGTGGCTCTTGTGAACTTGTTACTCTCTTTAGGAAAAGCCAGTGGAGGTGGACATTTATTTTTCTGGACTTTGAAATTAGGAGACAACCTGCGGGGAGAGAGGAGAGGAAACCTCTTTAAGGTGGAGACCCTCCCTCTTTTGTATTAACCAGGATGGAGCTGGAGAACATTCTACTTGGTGGAGTGTCACAAGAACGGAAAAGCAAGTGTCCAGTGCACTCAGTAATGAGAAACCTGTAGATGGACAACTACACGTCCACACAGGAGAAAAACACAACTGACCCCGGGGGAGAGGGGCACTGCTGGGCTCTCCCTGGTGAGCCCGCGTGAGGGGCACAGCACACCCCCTGGGGGAGGGGCTCCACTACAACTTGGACTTCACCCAAGAGATGCAATGTAACCTAATCACATATACCCTCGTATTAATCCGAATTGTTTTTTCTTTTTTTTTTTTTTTGAGACGGAACCTCAAGCTATCCCCCTGGGTAGAGTGCCATGGCATCACAGCTCACAGCAACCTCCAACTCCTGGGCTCAAGCGAGTCTCCTGCCTCCGCCTCCCAAGTAGCTGGGACCACGCCCGGCCATTTTTTTTTTTTTTTTTGGTTGCAGCCATGATTGTTGTTTGGCGGGCCCGGGCTGGGGATTCGAACCTGCCACCTTAGGTGTACATGGCTGGTGCCTTAGCCGATTGAGCCACAGGTGCCGAGCCAATCCAAATTGTTTTTT